>JAHXRV010006813.1:0-75539 GCA_019904355.1 Psilocybe tampanensis
AACAAATTCTACATCTAATATCATTTTGTTGAGGTATACTTACAATATTATACCAATGTTAGCTAATGTCACAAAGATGTGACAGTGATATGCACAGTCACATGACATATAGCCAGGCCGTGGCTCAGGCCGCCTCAGGCCCAGGCCAGGCCCAAGCCATGACCGTCGGCCCCGGCCTGAATATTCTGAGGCCAAAGCCATGAAAAGCCAGGCCTAAGCCGTGGCTTCAGGCCTAAGCCAGGCCGTAACATCACTAGCCAGGGCAACAGCCACCTTTGCCTGCCATGGAAAATTCAGGTCGAATGGGTAGAAGAAAAGATAATGAAGTTCCAATGGAGGAAGATCGTGAGTAGACTACATTGTTCAATACTTTCAGCGTTCACTGACACCCGCCGTGGAACCACCGCGAATAGAATGCCCAGATCGGATTACTGCTCATGAACACAGAACTCGCGACTCAACATACCCTGATAAGAATACGCGTCCCTCAGAGCAAAGCAATGGTCATGCTCCTGCTGAACTTGCAAATTCGCCACGGTGAATTTGGAAATTGAAAGTACTACTATTTTTTTTTTGTTTCGAGTCTAATAGTCTATATTACTACTGGTCAGTGGTATAGCTGCTAAATACCCATGTAATGCGGTGTATATATATTACATTTATTTATGAGACCTGAGGGTTCCTGGAAGTTGGAAATGCCCAAAGCTCGAAGGCACACGGCGTCTATGAACGCATTGTCATTACCCTTTTCCCCCAAACCACCACATTGATGAAGGACAGAACTGCGAACATCAACATTATGGTCTTTGAATTTGCCATGATATCCTTCGTGTGGATCGTTACTGATAATCGATAACCCCTGATGAGCCCACAATTGGAGTCAGAACTGCCCATCAAATCCATTCTTCCCAGTCAGGGAGGTTTTGCCACAATTGGACTCCAAACAAGTCATTCACGGGACCGCGCTCAAGTAAGGTCGTTGTTTACATACACCCGTCCAGTCCTTGGCCTAAACGCTGGTTGGTCGATGGGTTGAGGATGACGTTCCGTGACTCAGTATTGAGGGCGCTGATGAGGACAACAGATATTGTCTCGAGGTGAGTCACCAGTCTAGGTCCGAGACGGATGTGTGTGTGTGTGGGCCTCTCGAGGGATGTCTGACATATAAATTCGAAATCTTGCAGGAGATGGCAAACCAAAACCAATCCTATCACAATGACCTCCATTTCCACTTCCTCAGCCAAGTCTGGTTCTCGCCCTGTCTCCCTCCCTGCTATCCCAGAGTTGTTCAATCCTAATTTCCTGGACGTCCTCATCCCAGCCACCCCGGGCGATGTTGACCTGAAGACTCACCAAGAACCTGCGCTGTCGACACCTAGGAACGCAATGATGGACGCCTTGAAGGAGACCGCGAATCGGACTCGGACGGACAACTATGCCCCCGCCTACTCTTCTACCCTTTCTGCCACCTTGGACGCCTTCCATGGCTTGTCTCGCTACACCATGGGGCCTGAGATGGAAACGTATCTCTCGAAATCTTGGAAGGAGGACCCAGCCTTGACCCTTCGTGTCATTTGGAATTTGCGGAGCATCGTCGACGGCAAGGGCGAAAAGGAGGCTTTCTATCGTGCATTCGGATGGCTTTACGACAATCATCCTCGAACCGCTATCTCCAATCTCCCTCTCCTGGTCAAGCCCGTTTGTGTTTTCAAGAAGCAGGAAAAGGCACATGGATACTGGAAAGATCTCTTGAACATTGTGGCCCTTGCCACTGTCGACGAACTCAGCAACACAACCACCGAGTCCAAGTACTTGCATTCTCCCCGCAACAAGTTCACCTATGGTCGCAACAAGAAGAAGGGGGTCAAGACCGGAACCAAAGAATCACGTATCGCAGCTGCCCAACTCTTCAATGAGAAATACACGGCAGAAGCCGCTGCCCGACGTAAGGCGAAACAGCTCTCTAACTATCAGCGTCTCCAGCAAAAGCTGTCGGAACCCAAGTTCGCCGCTCTCTATATCGCTGTTGCCCGCCTATTTTCTGGACAGTTGGTCGAAGATATGAATGTGCTATCCCAGGTCGAAAACCTCAAGGCGGGTGGGGATCGCATCGCTCTCCTCAAAAAGATCAGTTTGGCGGCCAAGTGGGCACCTACCCCCAACAGGTCTCACGACCAGGTTACGAACATCTCCACCGCCATCTCAGAACTGATCCACGACTCTCAGGCCATTAAACCATACCCTTCCGCATTGAACAACCCATTGCCTGCTGAGGAGCGTGCCGCCATCCTCCGTTCGTTTTTCCAACGCTGGATCCTCACCGAGCTTCGCTCTGCCATGCAGCTTCCCGAGCCGCTAATGTCTTCAGGGAGGTGGAAGGAAATCAAATACAACCGCGTCGCTTCCGTCTGCATGAAGAACAACACTCCTCATTTCTTCAAACACGACCCGGAAGGTTTCGAAGCTTATCTCACCTCAGTCGAGAATAACAAAAAGACCATCAGCGGCGCCACTCTTATGCCACATGAGCTCGTCTCCCAAGTCATGGCCCTTCATCGCGACTGGGACTACTTTCAGAACCCCTTCAAGCCAAACCCTCTGAGAGACTTCAAGGAGAGGTTAGCCGAAGTCCGAAGGCGCGTTGTCGAAGGCCAGTGGAAGACGCTTGTCAACAGCCTCCGCGAGTCTGGTTCTCTCGACAACTCAGTGGCGGTCTGTGATGTATCTGGGTCAATGGGATACCTCGGAGGCTCCTATGACAAAAAGCACGTTAGACCCATTTTCCCAGCTGTCTCTTTGTCCTTGCTTATGGCCACACTCGCGAAACCCCCTTTCAACGGAGGCTTCATCACCTTTTCCGCCTCACCGCAATACCTTCGAGTCGATCTCACTCAGCCCCTCGACAAACAGCTTCTGTTCATGGGCCGCGCCGACTGGGGGATGAACACAAACCTTCAGTCCGTTTTCGTCGACCTTCTTCTACCGCTTGCGATCAAAAATCAAATCAAGCAAGAAGACATGATCAAGCGGTTATTTATCTTCTCGGACATGCAGTTCGACAATTGCCAGACGGACAGCACCTCGTGGGACACGAACTACGATAAAATCGAGCAGGCGTACAAGAAGGCTGGGTATGAGGTGCCCCAAATCGTTTACTGGAATCTTGCTGGGGAAGGCGGAACACGAACGGTGGAAGTTGATGCGACCAGGAAGGGTGTGGCGATGATGAACGGGTTTTCTCCTGCAATGCTAAAGGTGTTCATGGGCGAGGAGGAGGAGGACGCGAAAGCGGAGGAGCAGGAGTGGGAGAATGTGGACGAAGAGGGTAACAGTGCCACCGTGGTTGAGAAGGAGGAGGAGGAATTCAACCCGATGAATGTGATGAAAAAGGCGCTCGCTCGCAGGAGCTTTGACGGACTGGTTGTCGTTGACTAATTTTTATTTTTATTTTCGCTTTCTTCTTGAAGTGCATGTTCAAAAATGTTTTTCCCGGCTATAGCACGTAACCACCTCCATCATCTGTATCATAGTCGTTTATCATATCCACCCTCAATTCATTGTTTTCTTGATGTCACTCACGCGATTTGAATTGTTGACTCATTCATCTTGCATTCAATTTCCTCTTCAAGTTCTAATGGTGGTTGCTGACATAATGGCGGTATGTATTGCTTCCACTGATTCGCCCAAGATTCGCCACTGTTCGCCAACAACTTCCTCTTTCAATCCTCTTTACAATCTCTTTATTTGACTTCTCGCTAATTTTTGGGAGGGTATTAGGTATATAAGAATCAGAACTAACATACAAGCCATCTAGATTCCATAATGTACCCCCCGGAACACCTTGGTGTCAAAGAATACATGATGAACAACGATAAACTCCCTGCAGGTGTTATGCAGGATCTTCGAAGAGATCTTGCTAAGCCTCGTCAAGAGCTGGCTAAACTGGACGCTCAGATCAAAGAAGTCGAGGGAAGATTAACCCAACTTAAACTTGCACGGGAGCAGATCGCGCAGCACATTGCTCAATACGACCATCTGTTATCCCCCATCCGTCGCGTTCCAGTAGACATCCTCCACAACATATTCTACTACTGCTTACCTACCAGGCGCGATCCCATCATGAACGCAAGAGAGTCCCCACTCCTACTCACTCGTATCTGTCGGACATGGCGTCAAACTGCACTGGCATCTCCTCTTCTGTGGTCACGACTATACATCACCTTCACAGACGAAGATACCATCGACGACACCCAAATTTCAAGTGGAATGACACAGAAATGTATATCTCAAACCCTTCGCGTTCGGTGCAGTGCCGTCGAAGAATGGCTTTCCCGCTCTGGAGCGTGTCCCTTATCCATATCGCTCTGCTACACAAGTCGCATATGGGTCTCTAGCGCTGAACAATCCCCAGGAAAATCCGATAATACTTTGGAACTCTTCCGTATCTTGGCGCGGTTCTCTCATCGTTGGCAAAGACTTGAGTTGAAGATGCCCCTTGAGGTATATCGGATCCTCGAAGGCCTCCTTTCGACTTCACAATTAACAATTCTTGATTCCCTGAGGATGTCAATCTTTCACCAGCTTGATTCAGGGCTGGATCCGGATAATTCGGGAGATGAACCAGCCGTTGCTGTTTTGCAAGCACCAAATCTCACAAGGATTTCATCATCATCCTATCCCACAACACTCAACGCCGTCCTTTCAAGTCCCAATCTTAAAAACGTTACAGCTCTGTCCCTGAGTTGGATGCTTCCTGTCACCAATGCAGTAACTCTGCTCAGACACTGTCCGAGTCTGCAGTACATTTCGCTGACTTTGACGTCGGACTTTGACGAGGCTCCGCATCCTACCACCTCCGACCATATCAAATCAACCATGTCCATAACATCTCTTCTACACCTTCGTGGACTTTCTATCATTGATGCCACTCATCTGGATACAGGTGGTATCTACGAGTCTATACACGCCCCTCAACTGGAATGGTTTGACTACACAAAAGAGACCGGGTACATCGATCGTAACACACATTACCCGGACCAAACTACAATTTCCGCCTTGCTTCAGATGTCGACAAAGCTCAAGAAGCTCACAATAGAGGCAAATGCACTTACGACATCAGAAATGCGGAAGATCCTCAAGAGTGCGACAAGTGTAACGCATATCGCATTTGGACGCGAGATGAGGGGAATTAGACACCCTCTTTCTACATTGGCGCATCCTAATCCCCCTTCTCCCATGTGGAATCTCAACGAGCTTTTCCTCGAGGACGGTGAAGAGGGCTCAGGAGGTTTAACATTTTCGCCACGCTTGGAAATCTTAGAGGTTTCTCAGGGTCCAAGCTCATCCTTATCTGACGAGACGCTGCGAGATTTTATCATCTCTCGATTAGATACGGTCGTCTCCAAAGGTATTGCGCCACTAAAAAAGGTTACAGTCATCTTTCGTCGGGTAAAAACAATCGATATCTCAGAGGAGCTATCGATGCACTCGAAGAGCGGCGGGAACATAGAGCTGAGGTTGGAATATCTCAATCAATCTGAAGTTCAGGATTCTTGGTCATTTGTGTCGTCGAGTTATGGCATGGATCAACACGACAGATCCTGGCCATACAGAGAGGTCGAAGAGGAGGTGAATTAGCATTTCTTCCTTTTCCAGTCGGTATTACTGATGATGCCGGGGGAAAAGATGATGTTCCCATCCTCATAGATTGCAAAAACTACACTATCGATGCTCGTAAGTGAGTGGAGTGCGCATGATCTTCTGCTCGAAGCGCATAGCGCCCAAAGCTGTGGAAAATACTTAGACGGATGAATTTGGGATGTGGTGTACGGGATGCCTATCACCTGTACAGGGATCTAAGTTGTATAGGTTTGAATTCAGGGCATAAAATGTTTGAATACTAGTTTGATACTAGTACTGAAGCTTGAAAAGTTGAGGGTTGGGAAAAATAGGGGTTGATTAATTACATAATTTAAAGCCGACTACACCAAGTCACTGTTGCTCTTTCCTTGACTCTTGCTTGACTACAACTTGACAAAGTATTCCACTCAAATTCCACCACCGAAACTCACTGTAGTATCTGTTCTTTCATTGCTCCAATACTCCAGTCTTTCTAACCACTTGCAGGTAAGTAAATCTCCAGAGATGCAGCCTTCGCATCTCTGGCTCTCTCTTTCCATCTGTTCAACATCTGTTTACTAGATCCACTTTGAACCCTTCCACAATAATGGACATTCCGGATGGCTTATCGAGCCAATTGGAAGATTACATGTCAAATAACAAAGAAGTTCCCGAAAACGTTATCCAGGACCTTCAAAAGAGCCTCAGTAAACCGCGGCAAGAACTGGTTGACCTAGAGGCTAAGCTTACAGAGCTTGACGAACAATGGACCGAGCTCAATAAAAAAAGGTCCCAAGTTCGAGAATGCATTGAAAAATACGAATGTGTGTTATCCCCAATCCGTCGTATTCCCACCGATATCCTCCATACCATATTTTACCACTGCTTGCCCACCAGGCGCGATCCCATTATGAGTGCAAAAGAGGCACCACTCCTCCTCACTCGTGTATGCCGCGTGTGGCGTCAGACTGCATATGAATCACCCCCTCTCTGGGCACGCCTTTATGTCACATTCTCGGATGAAGAAGCTATGTCTGATCCCGAGATATCATACGGATTAACGAAGCAATATTTGTCCAACGCACTCCGCCTCCGCTGCAGTGCCGTCGAGGAGTGGTTGTCCCGCTCTGGTGCATGCCCATTATCGATCTCAATCTACTACACCAGTCGTATATGGATTTCAACCCCCGACTGCTTCCCAGGAAACACAGAAAATACTTTGACATTGTTCCGTATCTTGGCTCAATACTCAAACCGCTGGCAGAAACTGCGGTTGGAGATGCCCATCGAAGTGTATCGGATTCTTGAAGCCATGGTTCCGGTTTCACAGCTTTCGGCCCTCGACAGCCTCACCGCTTCATTGGTCCGTCAAGTCGATTCAGAAGATAGCTCAGGAGTTGAACCAGATATTGCCTTTTTCGACGCTCCAAATATTTCAAAACTCTCTTTGACGCATCCAGAACTGTGGAAGAGTTACAGCTCAATGTCATCAGGATCGTGCTCAAATTTGACAAGACTTACCAGTCTGCATCTCACATGGAGGATTAATCCCTCACATGCACTTTCCCTGCTGAAAATCTGCCCCAGACTGGAGTACCTTGTACTGACATTGGTGACTGAATTTGTTGATCCCCAAGGCAGCATTACACCTCCCCAAAACACGATATCACTTCCATTTCTTCGCGCAATTTCGATTGTTGATTGTACCTCTTTCGCACCAGCGAGCGATTTCTACGACCGTATTGAGGCCCCTCAATTGGAATGGATTGACTACAACCAGCAAGGCGATGTCCAGCCTGACCCCGTTCACGGCGTCCTCCCGATCAACACCCTTCTGAAGCGGTCTCTGGGTCTTAAAAAACTGACAATCAAGGCGAACAACTCAACAACTCAACTATTGCGATCAATACTTGAAAGCGTTCCTAATATCACTCATCTGGTTCTAGGTCCCGAAGAGAAGTCAAGAGATAGCGATGGCCGATACATTCCTGCATATCATTTTGCTGGGCCCAACAATGTCGTTTGGGATGTCGGAGAACTCTTTCTTCGCGACATATCTATCAAGAATAGCTCTGGGGGGGATGACCAATGTTACAGAGCATCGACGTTACTACCCAACCTCGAAATTCTCGAGCTTTCTCAAGCAGTAGCCTCACGACTGCAAGACAAAACACTGTCAGATATAATTCTCAGTCGATTGGATCCAAACACCCCCACCAAAAGAGCACTCCTGAAAAAAGTTGCTGTTTCTTTCATGCGGCCCATGGAACTAGACATCGACAAGGAGATCATGGCACACTCGCAACAATTGGAACATAGAATACAGCTTGACCTACACTATTCTTACATCAACCCATACGAGGATCGGCATTTTGTCTCTCCTGGATATGGGACTGATATTTATCAGAAAGATCTTGCGGAAGAGGTCAGTACTGTCTTACCAATGAAAATCTGCCGTTATTTGTCACTTACTGTCTCAACTGGATAATCAGTTGGTATCCTCGCAGATCGGCTGAAGATTCAATATTCAATGCTAGTCAGCTATCTGCTAAGTAATTTGTTCTTGATTACCTCGTCGCACAAAGCAAATGTTCGGGTCTTCAACAGCGGGCTTTTTCTTAGTAGCCTCAGGAAGATCCGTTGTGTAAGAAATGTCCATATGATATACACTTTTGTCACACACACAAGGATACAAAATAGATTTTTCTTGGGAAAAAGGATCCCCTTTCACGTAAGTTGTCTTCGAAAACGACTTTCCCAATATTTACAGCAACCAAGTCATGTCGTTTATAAACCCGGCATCGACTCGTGACGATGAGGAACCAAAGGGCCTTCAAAGTCCATTCAAATATCCATGAAGATCAGTCACAGGCTTGACGTCAGAAAGCCTCCAGATCGACATCCATGGCTTCTAGAGACATTGGGAACGGACCGCCATAAGTGCATTTCGAGAACAAGGAACCATCCTTCCAAAAATATGTTTGGTACCTCGTTCAACGGCATAGTACTATCCGTAATGATATCTTCATCTCACTCCTCCTTCTCACCCAACTACCCGTTTTTGTGGATAATACTCGAAGAAAGAGGCTTCACTCAAGCGGAAGCTGAAGCTGCGCGAGAAGATCGTCCAGGAAAATGCTTCTGGATTGCAACCGTCTTATGTGCAGTTCCATGGGCAGGGCGCGGGTGCTAACTGAGGGCTCTCTAATGACTTTGAAGGGAAAGCGTACAGCGCCGGTGGATTCTTGACACGGGAATGGAGCGGCGCCGCGGGTGCAGAGGGAGGGTGCAGATACCTGGCTCTAGAATTGACTTTCTCAGACGTCGAAGTATATAAAGGAAAGAACAGAAGGATGATATACCACTTCCATACGCAAAAGAAGAAATGAAGTCTCTCCTAGTCTCCGTACTCTCGACATCTCTTCTTCTTCTTCCAACTCTAGGCCAAAACCTTGTCCCTCCAGCAGCTGCGGGATTGACAGTACCAACTCAACAAGGCATTGTCCAAGGAACTCAAGTCCTCCCAACCGTCCGCCAATTCCTAGGCATCCCCTTTGCCACAGCAAAGAGATGGCAAGCACCCGAGCTCCCACCCGTCCGAAAGTCTGTCTTCCAGGCAACACAGTTCGGGGATTCGTGTATCCAGGAACTGAGTCCTTTGAATGTGGGTTTCTTGGACCTCGTCGGCGGGCAGGGGATAAACGTCCCGTCGTCGGAGGATTGTATGAGTGTGAACATCTGGGCACCGAGTGTGGGTAGGAAGCAGAAGACGGCGGTGATGGTCTGGATTTATGGGGGTGGGTTCGTCTTTGGAACTGTAAGGAAACTTTCTTTTCTTTTACTCCTTTTCCGTGTTTTTCTTCTCTGTAAACGCCTGACGTCAAAACCTTATGGGTAAAATAAGAGCAACATCCCGGTATACAACGGCAAGAACTTCGTGCGCGACAACGACGACCTGACGATCGTGACCTTCAACTACCGGTTGAACATCTTCGGGCAACCCAACGCACCGCAATTGGGCTCTAAAAACCTCAACTTTGGTCTCCTCGACGTCGACGCCGCTGTGCAGTGGGTGCATGCGAACATTGGGAATTTCGGAGGGGACCCGAATCGGATTGTGTTGTTTGGGCAGAGTGCCGGGGCGGCGGCGACGGATGCGTATACGTTCGCGCATCCGAATGATACGATCGTGAAAGGTGAGTGAGAGTAGTAAGAGGAGGAGAGGGGAAAAGTAGATGAATGGAGTTTGATGATTGTTTTTGAACTTTTTTTTAGGCGTTATCGAAGAATCAGGAAGGTGATAATCATTTCCTTTCTTCGAGATTGGATGCAGTCATGGTCGGCTGACATGAAGAGAAAAAAAGTATATCAGGAGGAGGTGTCCTGACGGGTACAGCAGTAAACCAAAGCGCATGGAACACCGTCGCAGCTGCCGTAGGGTGTGGTGCATGTAAGCTCCAACGACCGTTTCCCATTCCTCCTTGCATTGACTTGAACGACGCTGTTCCCTCCTCTCCTGGACTGCTAGCCCCGACCCCCCAACAATTCACCTGCATGCAAGGCGTTCAAGCCAACACGTTGGAGAGTGCTGTTATAAGCACGGGTGCGAGCTTCGATCTTGTAGCTGACAGTGCGTATTTATTTTTGTGTTTTCTTCTTCCTCCCTTCTTTCTTCCAAAGTAAAAGGCAAAAAAAACCTGACGACCTCTTTTCTTCATCATCATCATTTTCGTCGTAGATGTCACCATCTTCGCGGACACCCAAACACGAGCCGCGAACGGGAACTTCCTTCATGTCCCATTGCTAGGAGGGACGACGGCGAATGAGGAAGATATCTTCATCGTAGACGAAGAGTTGCTCGCAGCCAACCTGACGATCCCGGTGATAACAGAGATGTTGTCGGACGTCGAGACTCTGGTGCGGATTTCTTTTCTTCCTGTTCTTCGGTTTCTGTTTGATATAGGTGGTGTGTTGACCTTTTTTTTTTTTTTTTGCTGTAGCTTACGTTCACTTGTGCGGCGGGTGTGACAGCGCTTCATCGAATCAACGCAAAGGTCCCAACGTTCAGATACCAGCATCAAGGTACGTTCCATTTCCTACGCGGCATTACAGGATCCAACGACGTTTCTCATCCATCCATCCAGCTGTCTTCCCCAACCTCTCCCCGCGCCCCGACCTCCGCGCCTATCATGCCTCCGAGATCCCTCTCGTCTTCGGGACCTACAACGCCAGCGACAGTAAATCCACCCTCCCCATCCCCTCAACACCCAACGAAATCGCACTCTCCCGATACATCCAAAGTGCCTGGGTCGCATTTGCCAGGGACCCGGCACACGGGTTGGTTGAGTTCGGATGGCCGTTGTACGATCCGACGACGAGCAGCCTCGCGCAGTTGGGCAATCAGGCGAATGCGACGGGGGTGGTGTTTACACAGGGGGAGTTGGTGGATTTTGCGTGTGCGAACCCGGGGGCGTTGGTGCAGATACAGAATCAGCTGTTGGCGTTGTTGACTCCTCCGAGCATGAAGTAGGGAATCAGGGGATTATGAAGCTGTTTTGTACGACATGATAGTTTGAAGGAGGTTTCAAACCAAATCGAAATTTGAAGATTGCATGTACGATAAAACGCGTAAAATTGATGATGATGATGATAATTTTGCGATTGGACTTTGGTGTGCGAACCCGGCGGCGTTGGTGCAGATACAAATCAGCAGGCTGTTGGCGTTGTTGACCCCTCCGACAATGAAGTAGGGAATCATTTCGTATGACGTGCCAATGGTGTGGCAGGAGGTGTTGATCAAGTCGAAATTTGAGGATTGTATGGACGATTAACACGAAAATTTGATGATGATGATAATGTGATTAGACTTTGGAGTCGAAGTGTTTGAATCCTGAAGGCCTGAAGATGATTCTGGATGACGTTCGAGCGGCCCTCCCCGGTGAATTTCGAAATCAAAGGATCTGGCCGCGGAAGAGCTTGGAAGTGGGTCAACGTTGGCCCCATTGTTGATAACGTCGCTTTGTCATCGCCACGGTCATTGTCAAGGACGCCCAGAAAACATTGTTCGTGATGAAAAAACTGTGGCACCCTTCGAACAAATGGGCCATGGCGTTGCGTCCAATTCATCTTCCAAAGACAATGGTGTAGCATGTCGATAGGGCCGTGCCACATTGGGTATAAAACCGGAGGGTTCGGTGGTCTTGCTGGGTAAAACCTCTTCCTTCTCTCTCCATCTCTCCAGCGCCTCGCTTTATTCTAAGCCTTTTTTTACAAACTTGACAAGATACCGGAAATGCCACTTGATAATACAGAAATTGTGCGTTTCCTTTTTTGCGAGATAATTTTCTTCCGGGCTGACGATGATGGTGGTGATGACGTTTAGAAACCCACTAAATACGATGATGATGACAATATCTCCGTCGGAAAGGAGGTTTTTGACGATGATGATCGTGAAGACCTCTTCTTTTCCTGCTCCGAAGGAGAAGATATTGCCCAGCCTTCCGCTTCCGCCTCCGTCTCCGTCTCCGTCTCCGCCCTAGCCCCTGCCACTGACGGTGACACACTCATGAAGACAACGAGGACGGCGACCGAGTGCAACACCAACACCAAGACTAAAGACAAACCCATCAATACTGACAACGACAACGGCACTGATACTGACATCGAAGAGGAGGATGAACATACATTAACTGCGTTTGGCGATATATCGCTCTCCGAGACGGACTTTGTCCCTGGTCTGGCGTCGGCGCTGACACCAGAGAAACCCAAGAACACCAACACGAATACGAACTCTAACCAGGAGAAGAAGAGTCTGAGATTGAAACACGCGGAACGAGAATTATCTGAGATAAAGGTTAGTTTGCCTTGTTGGTGTCAAGTTAAGCAGCGAGACTAATGCTAGCACCTTTTCTTTCTTTCTTTCTTTGACTTGAGCAGCAACGTTCCATCCCAATGGTGATTCGCAAGGTGCTACCACCCGGACCGAAGAAGAGTGTTCGGAATGCCGAGCTGGTCTCATTTGAGAGTATGGTGTTCGAGTTGAAAAGAGCGCGGGATGAAGAGCGGTCAACGACGCAAGCGTCGGCTGATGGCAATGCAGCGTCCACTAATAAGCTTAAGCTTAAACCTGATCTCGATCGTCGTCATAGCCGACCGAACCTGGTTGACCTGAAGAACGTTGGGACCACGACGACCGAGGGGGAGGAGGACAAGAACCACCCCGAAAATAGACCTGGATATGGGGTTGACATGGACAAGATGACAGACGGCGTTGGGGATGAGAACAGCGGTGTGATGAGAAAGTCAAACAAGTACGTCGGATTGCGGGGAAATGCCAAGCTGCCAAAACGACCGCCGCTGCCTCGATGGGAGGATGTCAACGACGAGAGAGATAACAAGCCTGGAAATAAAATTCGTTAGTAGATGCTAGTACTGTTAGTATAGGTTAGTGTACAAGTCTTATTGTTGTTATTAGTAAAGAGAAATGTGACGATCGGACTTTAAAGCTTTATTTAATTGTCACTCTACTTTTGTTGGCCTCTCGTGGACGAGTCAGTGAGGCCCTACCACATGCTCTAATCCTTCCCACCACCATCCCCGTTCTCTTCTCCCCATTCTCGTCGAGCTACCTCCTAGTCCTCTGTGAAGATCTCACCAAATACTTTCTTTTGGTGCTCTCTTCGTAAGTTTCAACATGCTACCACCCGCACAATTATTGACGTACTCCTTTGTCTTTTCTTTGTCTTTTTCTTTTCTTTTTCTTTTCTTTTATGATTGCCAGATACGACTACAGGACCTCCATACCTTTTTTTCGACTATTCAGTTCATGAATACCCATTCCCACCACCACCACCTATCTCTTCCTAAAACAAGTCCTCATGCCCTTTCAGATCCATTGACAGAGCAGAAGGAAAACGAGTTGCATTGGGACTGCGACTGGGAGATCGTACCACGAGACAAGTGGTGGCACACCCCCTTCTCCTCCGTATCTTGGGCCTACCATCCCAAGGTCCAAATCCGTCATAAATCCAAGTTCCATCCAACAACCACTCAATTTCGAGGACCGCTTTTTCTAACCGAAACACGAGGAACACGGGCAGCAGCCAGAGGAAGGTGTACAAAGCGCCTTTCATCGGCCTCATCTTCGTCATCTCCACTCCGAAAAGTTCTTTCTTCCAGTCCGAGTACGAGGACGCTGCGCAAAGCGGGAGCACACAGGATCGCCGAGCAGGCCGAAAGGGAAGAAGGCGGAGAAGTCGACGAGGGACTACTGAATCCCGATCTAACGGGCGTCAAAACAGCCCTCGACTCCATTTCTCTCTATGAAAATGATGTGGGGTTTCATTACTCCCCTTTCCCCGACCTTGATTTGGTCCCACGGCCGGTCGTTGCGCCACTGGTCGACTTGAGCAGGCATATCGATGAAAAGGATGTCCAGGCCAGTAAAGATCAGTGGGATGAGATGTTGGAAGACTTGATGAACGGCCCTGCGTTTGAGAACACGACGGACAGCGATGAATCTTTAGAGAGCTCCTTCATTGGCTCTATATCATCATCTGGTAGGCTCACCATGCACTTTTATCAGAAGTTTGCTTTTACTAACACATATTCTAAAGGATCTGCCGACTCGATCCCGATGCCATCCACACCAAAACCAAAATCGTTCTTTACCCACAACGACATCGAGATCAAAGCAACGTCACCCACGTCCAGTCTCGATGCCATGCATCTACTCCACCATCCCAACTCCAACATCAACTTCTCTCCAACGAGGTCTCTCCCCCTCAGCGCGGCCGCTACTTCCTTCGTACCGACCTTCTGCTCCCAATTGAACGAGGAACCACTTCAGTTGCATTCATTCAGGTTCGCCTCGCCTCCATCATCGTCCGTCTTGACATTACCGGCTTTATCTGGATCTGGATTGGCGTCGACGGCGAAAGAACCGACCACCTCATCGTCGTCGTTCTTGAATTTCACATTTCCCACTCTCAACCCTACCATCGTTCCTTCCCCTTCCTCTCTCAAGCTCAGGAAGGAGAAAGAGAAAGAGAAGGAAAAAGATGATCATGAGCCTGACCATCATCATCAAACCGCCGTCTCGACATCGACATCAGGAGCGGATACCCAATCCCAAACCCTCGATAGACCATATCCGGATTCGGGGTCGAACTTGTTACCCCCTTTCCTCCTCCAAGAACCGTCTGTTTCTGCTCGGTCTCGGTTATCGAGAAAGTCGAGGACGAGGGAGATCGTCGATCGGCTACGATCGAGGGCGGTGACCTCTGCTTCTGCCTCTGTTACAGCCAGTGCACTTGCAGGTGATGCACTGGAGGATAGCAGTAAACCCCTCGAGTTGAACCTTGGTTTGATCTCGCCGAAGAAGTATGCTGGTGGTGGTAGTCCACACGGTCATACTCAGAGTCTGGGTTCAAGTCCTATCGGCGGCGGCGGTGCTGAAGAATCCACCAAGATGACGATGATGATGGGATTTATGGGCACGGTTCCTAAACTCCGACTTAGTGTGTCTGAGGACGGGGTGGAGAGGGCGGGAGAGATTGAGGTTGAGAAGGAGAAAGATGAAAATGGGAAAGAGGACGAGGAAGAAAGTCGTTCGAAGATGTCCTCTCCATGTGATCGTGATCATGAAGAGGATGGGTGGATACAAGTCTCTCCTGGTTCTGCTTCTGGTGGAGACGCGTCCGTGTCTACGTCTGCGTCCACTTTTGTGTCACAGAACAGTGTTGCGGCTGTCGGGTCTGGGGATAGAGAGGCATCTGCATCGGAATCGACAACGACCCCGATTACAACCTCAACAACAACAGATGAACATGAACAGAAAGCCAAGCGGACACGCGAGTTGTTCATGGCGCTGAGAAGGCGAAGGACCGATTCGGGGTCGTCAGGGGAGTTTGCAGCCAAAGACAAGGAGAAGGACGCAACGGCGAGGACAACAACGACGACAGCGCATTCTCGTGGTGTCTCTGTAATATCATTATCAGCTTCAGCGTCGGTCTGTGGTTCAGTGTCGCCCTCTGGGACTCCGCCACCACCCTCTTCTTCCTCCTCCTCTGAATCTTCGTCTTTGTTATCTCCACGCAGGTCACAGTCTGCTTTGGATATTTCGTCAGGAGGGTTACCATCAGCATCAGCAGCATCAGCGGGTATAGATGGTGCCGACGACGGAGCTCGATCAGGATGGATTGAGAACAAGTTTGACCATGACGATTTGAAGTCGTCGGCGTCCTCGCCAGGTGGTCTAAAGAAGTCCAAACGAACATCGTTATTAATCTCGCCGTCGCCCTCACCTTCACCGTCACCTTCTACGTTGTCCGTCTCACCGCCACCGCCCCCTACTTCCTCAGCCTCGTCCCCACAGTCATCATCGACGTCTGCCAACCCTAATACTAGCACTAACGCCAAAGTCGTACATCCGACCAATACTAGCACTAGCACAACCACCACTACTGCTAATCCCAACACCAAAAAGAGATCGAATCACACTCCGGGCCGTTCATCCGTCTCGTCATCGTCGCATTCGCATTTGCATTCGTCTCATTCTCATCCGCATCAGCATCCGCATCAGCAGTATTTCGGCAACATGAACGTGAACCTCGCCTCGCCTTATTATCCTCAGCAACTTTCGCTTTCGCTTTCTCCTGTGGCTTCGTCGCATTCTCATTTGCATCCACATTCGCATTCGCATTCGCATTCGCACTCGCATTCAAACCTCCATCCACATTCGCATTCGCATACTCATTCTCACTCGTATTCTCATTCGCCTGGGTACACACATGGACAAGTCCTTTC
This sequence comes from Psilocybe tampanensis, assembly GCA_019904355.1. NCBI lineage: Eukaryota > Fungi > Basidiomycota > Agaricomycetes > Agaricales > Agrocybaceae > Psilocybe > Psilocybe tampanensis. The sequence goes on from JAHXRV010006813.1 coordinate 16,426, forward strand.
GCCCTCCGCATCAGCATTGCCATCAGCATCAGCATCAGCAGGGGCCGGGTTCCCGTATTTCCTTCCCTCATCCATAGCTGGATACCCGCTGTCTGCGACCTCTACTTCTCCATATGCCGCTAACTCGTTCATCCCACTCCCCACCGGTGCCCATGGACATCCTCATCCTCACGCTGGTGTGGGTGCTGCTGGTATGGGTGTAGCGTACCCGCAGCACCACCCAATGAACATGAACATGGGGATGAACCTGGGCATGGGTGTAGGAGTAGGAGGGATGATGCAGATGCCCATGACGATGACGGTGCCTCATTTGAATATGATGGTGCCCATGTCGATGCCGTTGCAACAACAGCGTGTGGGGGTGTCGAATGCTTCGAGTTATACTAACAACAACTCAGCATCGGGATCGTACCGCGTGTCGACGTCTGCATCTGCTAATGCTAATGCTGGTGCTGGTGCTGCATCTGCTAGTGGTGCCAAGCATTCGCAGACCCCGCTGTGGATGTGAATTGTTTTCAACTTGCATGGTTATTTTTCTCATTTTTTTTTTGAACAAATCCATGGTCTTGTTGTTGTCATTGTTGTTGTTTCTTCTCCTTTTTTTAAAATCCTCTGTTGTTTTATTCTAATTTTTTTCCCCTTTCGATTTTCGACTTTTGGGATTTGACTTTTTTCCCCCCGGGGAATCCTCCTTTTCCTTTGCCTCTGCCTTTGATTTGTTGAATTTTCTTTTTTTTTTCCGAGTATGTACATATGTATCCTTTCAGCTTCTTGCTCTTCTTCTCCGTCTTTATCGCTCGACTTTTCACACAGAAACTTTTCTTTCTTTCTTTCTCTTCGATCTGTGTTCGCCCTTTGGTCAAGTTGACGTCACCATGCTCCCATATCCTTCAGTCTTTCTGTCTCTCTCTCTCTCTTTTTTTTTTTTTGGACAATCTCCCTCTCAACACCAACCCTTATTGCATTCCATACGTACTTTCTCTTTCTTTCTTTCTTTCTTTTTGTGAAATATATATTTCTCGTTTCTCGAGGTTTCATGCATCCTTCCTTCCTTCCTGAATTCTCATCTTGTTATATACATAAGTACTGACTTCCCTCGCTGATTTCTTTCCCTCTTTTATGCTGCGTCCTCTGATCCGACTCTCTTCCTTTTTTTTGTTTATTTTTTGTTTTTTGCTTACCAGTAGTACGTACATACATGCATACATTCGCAACCAACCAACTCATTCCGCCCCACCGTACCCGCGCATTGATCGTCGATTGCCATTTTGTTTCATTCTAATTTCTCTCCCGAGTCTCTACTCAATGAAGCCGAAGGTTCTTTTTCATTCATGCACAAATGGTCTGTATGTAGTTATCCATCCATTTCCATTTCCATCTCCATTCCACCCAGCGCTGAATCAGAACAGTAGGCGTTTTTTTTTTCTCGGTGTCCTTTCCCCCACCGTTTCTTCGAGTGTTTGCGTATACTAAATAGTCTTCCGTGCCAAAAAAGCTTTTCTTGTTTGTTTGTTATGTACATACCTTGTCGTATCCATCTCTTCCATCGTCTGCTCTGCTGGTTGCAGGTTAAGAGTCCAAGCTGAATTTTCATTGAAATCACGTACATGCAGCATTTGAGAGCATGACTTCTTTGACTAACATTTCATCGCAATTCCTTGAGCTTTACACCCATGGCATCGATTGTAGTTGTCCGTACATAGGGTCTTTGGCCTATAAGTACGTATATTATATCTTTATGCCAAAGCGTTGTCAATGTAGGACGTCGTCTAGATGGATCTCGTTCTGATCTTTACTCATTAGCGATGGTAGGTAATGATTCCTTGGGCAAGCCCCAGTCGAACACCCTCCTTTGAATTTATGTCTAAGCGTACCAGGACGTTGTCTATATATCATCGTCATCGTATTCATCTTCATCAGTGGTCGGTCGTGCTTCTTCCGCCGGCAGGCTCAGGTCGAAAACCCCCCTTTCCACGGAGCCAAGATAAATATGTGGCCCAGTGACGAGGAAATCCTCGCCGAGCTCCTTCCGAGTACCTCTAAGTGTCCTGCATCTCCAGTATGTTTCTCGTATCCATTCCGCATGGTCTATCCAAGTGCCCCAATTGGAAACCACTACCTCATCGAACTTCAAGTAGTACGGGGCGTCTTGATAGACCGTTGCGTGTGGTAAAGCTGCATCTCCATATAATAGGTGCATGTCTTCAGCGAAACACTTATTAAAATACGTGCGCAGGTAGTACCGGCGGACCATCATGGAAGCACGGGGTGTGAAATCCAGCAATTTGCCGCCGTGTTGGAATACTTCTGGCCACTCCTTGGGGTCTCCGATGGAGGTCCAATCGAATGAGACGGTATGCCAGTATTCACTCAAAGTGTAATTTGGATGTTTGTATGGATCATCGCCAGAGGTTTTGAGGTCGCCAGGGTATCTGGCGGTAAGCATGAAAGGGAGAATTTCAGCGCCTTCCCAGTCGATCAGACCCGTGATCTTTGGTTGGTCCGATGAGAGTGATTCCTTGTCAAACAATACGTTTCGTAAAGCGATGTCGGGGTGGTGGAGGACGAAATGATTATAGGCTTTGGGTATTTTGAAGTATGGGATAAGCGAGGAGAGCATTTGAAAGAGCTCTGTGAATTCTTGCGGAGTGCATCGTTGTAATGCTCCCGAGATGATTTCGTCCTTTTCGAGGGTACACCATTCTCGAACAGCATAGAGAATTTTGTGCTTCAGAGTACAACGCCAGAGTTCGTCGGCGGATTCGAAAGGACCCCTCGCATCACCGAGTGTGAAGAAAGGACCTACGGAGTGACCCCCTCCCGTTGGATCTTCTATGATGCTCCCTATTTTGTCGAATGGTATAGGTTTGGAAAGCGATGCCTTCAGCTTTGCCAGCGCCTTGATGACGGCAAGCTGCTGAATGTTCGTTAGGCCTTCCTCGAGGTCCACGACTTTGCCCTCCACAACATCCCTTAATACGTAGGGTGCGCCTACTGGATTGGTGTAGGTAAAGTTCCAAGCATGGACCTTCGGCACATGGATATCTGGATAGAGCCCCGAGTCGCGCACAAACTTCATCGTTTGAACCTCGGATTCCTTGGCCTCTGCTCCTCTGAAAACGGCTTCTCGCTGACTAGAGACAGAGGCGGCCATCTCGACGCCATTGTCAAAGACCAGCCGGTATACATTATTGAAGTTGCCCCAGCCGAGAAGTGTAATGGACTGACAAATTGGACGACAACCTGGGCTAGAGAGATGGTCCGTTGAGCAGTCGATTAACGCCTGGAGATTGACCCATTCTCTCTTGCGGATGTTAGCTATCTGGTCTTGTAGATTTTCATGTGTCATTCTAGCACGGAGAGCTGAGGAGAAGATGTAGTGTTGAACAAAGCACAGAACAACGGTGTGCTGTGGGTCATTGACAGCCCATTGTCTGCTTATGCTGGTTAAGATCTTTAAGACTCCAAAATGTCAATTCATCATTCCTAAGTATTTTCTCCAGAAATTTGGCACAACGAAACCTCATGATTTTTAAAATACAACAAATCCGTACTAAGCTCTCTCTTTTGATTCAAAATCTGACCTCCATATATAAGTTTACCTAGATGATCTCATCTACTCAACGACGATAACCCAATCGTCCTTAATCAGAACCCTCGGGTCCTTGATACTCAACACACTCGGGCTCCCTCCCTTCTTATCACCAGCCGCCACTCCCGGGGTATACTCAAACATCAATTTTTCCTTGCTCCCCTCCACCTTCACACTCGTCGGCCTCTTCTTCAATCCCAGGACCACAATCTTCTCCACCCGGACCGTAGAGACGCTCTTCACAAACGCGTTGTTCGTCGTCGGGTCATACGCCGCCAACGCGACTCCATCGACGACTTGATCCGGTTTAGCACTCGCCAGATCCCGACTCGAGATCCTCAACACCCCGGATTTAGTAGCTTCCTTGGCTTCGAACTCGCGCCAGATGAGGTCGCCACGCGTGTGGTCATACGACACCCCGTCGTCCAGATAGAGTTCGCCTTTTGCGGATCCGGATTTGGAGAGTGCGACCTTGAGTGTGAAGGGGTCTTGTTTCATGAGTGATGAAGCCCGTCTGGGCCGCTCGCGTGTAGAGAGGATCGAGCCTCCACGCAAGAAGAGAGGAATCTGGTCGAGCGCAGAGGGGACGGTGATTTCTTTTCCTTTTGATGCACCGCGGTAGGCGGTGTTGGTGAAGTAGTCGTAGTATACCTGATTTTTATTTTTTGATAAATCTTTTTGAGATATGGAAGGCGGAAAAAACATGTACGAACCTCGTCCTCTGCTAGGTAAACTTTGGTTTCTGTGACATCCTTCTCTGTAACTGGCTTAACGAGAAGACCGGAGGAACCGATATAATATTGATCATCCATATCGAACCCATTCTTATCCTTCGGGAACATGATGAACTGAGGTCTACAAACAAAAAAAAGAAAAAGTTTGAACATCCGTTCAGTTCATATATGCAAAGTAAAGAAAATGCGGACTCACCTCAGAATCGGTACGCCCGTAACTGTTGTTTCCCTGAAAGCTGTGTACCACATGGGAAGAAGGGTGTATCGAAGGCGGAGGATGTCCTTGACAATCGATTTGTATGGCTCGTCGAGTAAGAAAGGCTCGCGGCGCTTGGTATCGATGTGTGCATGGGCGCGGAAGAAGGGGGCGAAGGCGCCGACTTGATACCATCGTACGAGCATCTCTGGTTCGGGGTTCCCGAAGAAGCCGCCAACATCCGCTATAAGGGAAGGAAAAATTTAGCGAACGATTCTTGATCTGCGCTCGGAGAAAAAAAAAAAAAAAAAGAACACATACATCCAGCGAAGCTCAAGCCTCCAAGTCCGTTGGCCAAAACCATCTTTACACCAACGGCCATGTGTTCCCATGTCCCAAGATTATCACCCGTCCACATCGCTCCAAACCTCTGAGAGCCCGCAAAGAACGCGCGGGTGAGCACGAAAGGTCTGGTTGGTGGGTCCGTCCGCTCAGCTACGGCCTGGTATGTCAAGTTCGACTAAATATTAAAAAAAAGGTGGGAAAAAGGTGTCAATGATGAAATCTTCATGTCGCTGAGCACACGCACATAAAGCATGCCATTGATATTATGCACATCCCGATGCTCCCATCCTCCATAATGGATATTATCCTTCGGCATCGTAATCTCAGGTCCATTAAACACTGACGGTTCGTTCATATCGTTCCAAATATGAATATCCGTCGTGCTCTTCGTCCATGTCCATTTGTCTGGGTTCTCTTGGATTTTGAAGATGCCTTTCCACCAGTCCCACGAGGCGGGGTTGAAGAAATCTGTCCAGGAACTACTGCCAGGCCAGCACCACCCTTCGTATTCACCCTCGCCTGAACTGGGCTTGACGAGGATACCGAGGTCGGAGGCTTGTTTGAAGGCAGGGTAGTTTTGGTCACGTTTCAAGTGAGGATCGACGATCACGACCATCTGCAAATGAGCAATTAATAATTTGTTCAAGAGTTAGGTTGTAGACATAATATTACCTTCCTGCCATTCGCAGCGACATCGTTCGTCATTTCGACAGGGTCCGGGAAGGTCTTGTCTTTCCACATGAAATATTCATGATCTTCAGAATATTCAATATCCAGCCAGAACACGTCAACCGGCATGTCTTCCTCGTCAAACCGTCTTTGCACAGTCCGAACGTCATCGCTGCTAACATAGTTCCATCTGCATTGATGATATCCAAGACTCCATTGAGCTGGAAGCACAGGTGCGCCTGTGAGCTTGGCATATTGCTTGAAGACGTCTTCTGGTGTGGGTCCAGGCAGGAGGAACGTGTCCAAAATACCGGATTCCGATATCCAATGTGTCTCCGTGGACTTTTCGGACGCGTGAGAGACATCGATCCAGGTCTCGGAACCGACGACATGGAAGACGGCGACGGTCGAATCGGCGGAGTGAGCGTGCATCAGGGGGATGGAACCATATAATGATACAGGGGAGGATGCAAGGTATTCGAAGACGTCGGCATTGTAGAGACGGTAGGGGTCTGTGAATGTTGGGTCCTTGCCTGTCGTTGAGGGAAGTGCGAGGCGGGTGGCGTGTTGGGGTATGCCATAGACCGTACCATGATTAGGGAAGTTAATGTCGATGGAGAGTGATTCTGGGCCTAAAATGTGCGCGATTAGCGTTGGCTCTCGACAAGGTCTGTTTGTTATTATTACCTTTCGGTTTAGAGTCGGTCCAGGACGAAAATGTTTCTTCGAAAAGGTCATCGTCTTTTTCTCCCTCGAACCATGCATAAGGTCGACTCTCGGCTTTGAAAACCGCCTGAGCCCCTCCTTCGTTTTCTGCGCCCTCGCCTTCCACTGGTTCTGGTTCCTCGGTGGTGGTTGGAGCTTCAACTTTCTTGCGGAAGTGTTCCATATGCAGAAGGCCCTGTCCATTGAGCACAACCTGCTCCTTGTTGTTTCGCAGTAAAGAAATCTGGAGTGGCTGGTGTTTGATGACGAGCTCGAGTTCCCCTTTCTGTCCAAAGACGGCTTTGGTGACGGTATTTGCTTTCGACCATTTCACCTTGTCGCTCTTGCTGACGACAGGCTCCGAAATCAACGCCCAAGACGCAGTCTCGTCATAACGTTTATGAAGTCCTCCAACTTCATCCATTCGCAACCTCACAACTCCGTCATCGTGGATGCGAACCTCCAATTCGAAATTGATATCCGGATAGAGTCCCTTGACAGGAGCTTTGAACACAGCGTGGTCCCCCGAGATAGTGGCCACAGTAGAGTCAACATGGTATGGCGATACCCATTTGCTACTGGCCTCCTTTGCACGTTCTGAAAGGGCACGACCACGCCTGCAAAATCCGGACTGGGAGCAAGTTTTGAAGTCGTGGGCTTTGAAAGCCGTTGAATTGTCGACGACCAAGAGAACTAAAGCGGCGAGAAGTGACCAGGACCGCATATTTGAGCGCGTATCCTGTCAAGTCGTCCTTGTCCTTTGTAATGTGGGGGATCTGGTTAGAGGTTTGTTGGACTCTCACTGGGAGACTTGAGTAACGTTGTCCACGTCGGGCCCCTCCACGCCAATATGTTGCGCCACGTGAGATACATATCTCCTTTTGTAAACCACTCCAGAAAGCGAGAAAACAAGGAAAGGCGGAGACAAAAGCTCGTTAAATTGACAGATGTGACCGTTTTCTTCAGTACTAATTACATTTTTGTATAACGATTAAACCTAAGATCAACCTAGGCTCCTGCTCGATCATTTTGTTTTTCATCAGTACGGGTTTGCCATGGGTAGAAGGCAAAGTTATAGAAAAGGTTGCCATGAATTTTCACTGAGGATTTACAAGCCCCAAAAACCCATAAGACCAAAGTTGGATGGCATCCGATTCTGTTCCTTGGGGCGATATAGCCGCCAAATCCGCCGTACTGAACGTATTGGTCGTGTTATCGAAAGAATAGGACCAGACCTCAGAGTAAATATCTAAGCTTCACAGTTAGCTAAAATGCGACTCGAGGGGGTGGTTGATCACAATGGAACTCACTACTTGAGGCACCGTTAATTGCCTGCCACAGTCTTGTTTGGGCGGCCTGCAGGTTCTGGACGAGGGCTGCGTCGGCGCACCATGCTGGGGGTACAGATGGAGCTGGGTTGATATCGACACTCGTGAGATTGAGCTGGCAGAATCCCAGTTGCCTCGCTAAGCCACCAGCCATCAATGCTTGTTGGAAAGACCTACGATTGGATGTGTTAATGATTGGATCGAAAGAGATACACACAACGTACAAATTACTCACCATACTACAGTCCCATGATAGGCTGTGCGATCTAAGACTTGAACATTTGTCCTATTGGAATCATAGGCAGGATTTGCGACCACCATCCCCACATTTGTAAGTAATCCTGAGTATCCGATGGTAAGGATCCTAAAGGACAAGATAACCAAAAACAAAAACGGACCTCGAGGATAGTCAACCAAAGCATCTGCGACGTGCTGTAAAAACGTCGCACTAACATCGGTGCCATACATCAGGTTGAAGCCCAAATCGGAATTGAGGACCTGCCACGAAAAAACCAAAAAGTGAACATAAAGGACATACTCTTTTGAAACAGTTCCGTACCTCAACAGGACTCCCATCAGCCATCAATGATAGTGCATAGAAACTAACGTTCCCAGTCTGAGTGCTCGAATTTCCCAGCAGCCCAACATCTAATCCAACCTCATTCACAAAATCCGCCAACCTCCCCTCTGCGACGTTCCGATCAACCACAACCTCAAACATCCCTGGGACCTCTTGTTCCCACTTCTCCGCCATCGCAACCAAGTCAGGCATGCCATTTGGACTGAGCACCCCACCATCCACCAATCCTTTGACCGCCCTCAGATTCGCGGGCACAAGTGCCACGTTGACGTCGAAAGGGATTGTCCCATACCCTGTTCCCTGATTACTGTCTCTCCAATTCCCCACCGGTTGTCCGGGGCGGAAAGCAAGTAATTGATCATGCGTTGCTGGAGAGGCCGCAAAGAAGGGCGTGGCGCGATTGATATTGTATGTCACAATCCGGTTGATGATCTCTAGGTAGGTGCCGTTTTGAAGTGTGGCTTGTTTTGCGAGGAACTGAGTGGACCGATTTTGTCCTTGGGGCAGATCAAGGAAGTAGTGGGCGAGTGCGGGCATTAGGAGTAGGTCTACGGGATTGGAATTATGAATCACATCAGTCTTATTTCATGAAAACAAGGATGGAAGAAAAATACCCGTATCAATCATCTGTACGCCGTATCAGATCAGCACAGGGCGTTTATGCTCGTGTGTAAAACGGCTGACCTTGTAGTCATAGAAAGGCGTGTTTCCGAGTTCAGGATGCCCATTACCGAGGTTGACCTATCAAAACCGACGAAAATTGTCAATTCTTCTCCTGATATGCCTGATTTCTACGACCCACGAATGATGCGTAATCACCTGAAAATTCACGTCAACAGTATAGTCTGGCAGAAGCGATATGAACCACTTACCGATAGTTTCTTCGTGGCATAAAGCACCTGTACTGTTGGCCCTTTCAATGACGGCACCCAGAGCAGCCTCGATCGCATCGGATGTAAGGAGAGGATCAACATTCGCAATGCTATGAGCGAATCACGTCCGAAATACTATCAAAGACAGATCAGACCTTCCACCGAGAGCAATACAAAAAAGACGTACAGTCAAGAACCTCCATCCTCCAGCTGTAAATTTATCCTGGAACGTCAAGAAGGACACCTGCTCCCAATCTTTTAGAAATGAGAGTCCTCAAGAATCATAACGAAACGAATTCATACCTGATCTATGACACTTCCGGGAAGATTTTGCAAGACGGATTTCAAAGTATTGGTGGTAGCTTCGTCCGGTGTCAAGAATAAATCTTGAACATCAAAGCCGACGAGGCTCGACTCGTTCGTCATCACCTGCACACGCACGTCACTAGACCCCACCCCACCCGCACTCCCACTCCCAATAGGTGACAGGGTCGGTGCTCCATGTTGTGTCGGCACAACGATATTAATAACAGGCGGAGTGAGACCTCCATTCGTGCTGGGCTTCACTGTAAAGCGTGCAGAGCTTCCGGGGGGTATGTTAAAGACAAGATCAACAGATTTGAAGATTTGTTGGTCAGGATGTCCGTTCTGCGCTGCTGGGCTTGGAATTGGATGATGGGCTGGGCTGGTGGAAGTTGTGCTGTTTATATATTGTCGATGAAGTCTAACCTGTGTCGCGCTTGAAGAAAGAAGAGTATAATTGAATATCTCATGCATAGTTCCAGATCCCTCGACGTAATCTTGAAATAAAAATAAATGAAAGGGCAGGGTAACGAAAAGAAATTTGCAAAACAAACCTCGCATAGCGCGTACAGCACCCACAATCACAACACCAAGCGTTGTATTGCCGCTCAGCCGAATGTCTGCTTGAATGCCGTTGTTCCCATTCTCTCCAGTGACGCTCTTCATTGTGCCATTGACCATTTCGACGTTGAGCTGTGCTGGATTGTTGCCATTTCCATCTGAAGGAAGGAAATAGACCAAGGCCCCATTGTTGCCAGCCGGAAGGGCAGCAACAAAACGCCGGGTGATGTCGCTACCACTCGTGGGGCTGGTTAATAGGACTTGGGCGGTTGTGATGTTGTCTCGAAAGAAATAGTTCTCGTTGCTGCCACTTGTGACATGGAAGGTTGTAGGCTGAGAAGCAAGAGGTGGTCTGGAAGAGGCTGCGCAGACGATATAAGACAAAAGGAAAAGACAGGCCTGCAAATTCATGACAGGATATGTGTATGGTGAATGGCAACCTAAACTCGAGAACTGTGTGGTTGACTTGGATCAAAGGAAAATATATTGAGAAGAATCTGTCAACACATTTGTAGTCTTTATATACCGCCTGAAAAGAAGGTTGTCAATAAAGGGTGAGCAATTTGGGAGCAGATACCCACTCACTGTCAAGGTCCAGTTTAGAATTACTGAAGAGACGGTCCGTTTGGCTCCATGACGCAAAAATCATGTGGATATTTTCACTTAGGCGTTGTCAACGAAGAACCATACCATCCTTGATGAGAATATGGCAGTGTATCCTGGATCTTTTCTTGAGTGTATAGAATGGCCGTCCGTCCAAATTGTCATTGCGATGGTGAATCGGCTATCGACTCTGGGCACCATGGGTGAGGAACCGGGCTGGGAAGTTACTCCAGCGTCAGAAAAGCTAGACCATTTCAAATATTCCTGGACAAAGAGACAGCGGAGAAAAGGTTGAGAATTTAGAAAAGCAAGAGAAATTTGAACCGAGTCGTCTTTTGCAACAATGCCAGGCTTTTGTGACATTGATATCGAGAGAGAATCACGTGGATCTGTGACAGGCGTGCTCGGACGTTTCTTAAGAATTTTGACATAGGCTCTCAATGAACGTTCCTGACCACATCTTTGTTGGATATTCTTCTCGATTCAATCCAAGCCATATTCATCTCATTTACCATCAACAATGTCTCCGAATGAAGATTTAAATCACCAGATAGAAAACATTCATAGGGCAAAATGGGTCAATCTCCAAGCGTTAATCGACTGCTCAACGGACTATCTCTCCACCGTTGGACCGCGTCCTAATTGCCAGTCCATTACCCTTCTCGGTTGGGGCAGCTTCAACAATGTCTACCGGTTGGTGTTCGACAACGGCATCCAGCTCGCCGCTGCTGTCGCAAGTGAGCGAGAAAGTGATTTCAGTGGAGCAGAGGCGAAGGAATCCGAGATTCAAACGATGAAATTCGTGCGCGAGTCGGGGCTCTATCCAGATATCCATGTGCCAAAGGTGCACGCTTGGGACTTGACATACACCAATCCTGTAGGTTCACCCTACGTATTAAGGGACGTTGTGGAGGGCGAAGTCGTGGACCTCAAGGAGGGACTAACACACATTCAGCAACTGGGCGTCATCAAAGCGCTCGCAAAGCTGAAGGCATCCCTTTCCAAACCCGTACCGTTCAATAAATTAGGGAGCATCATAGCAGATCCGGCTGGAGGTGGTCAGACCGTGGGCCCTTTCTTCACTTTCGAAGACACGAGGGGTCCTTTTGAATCCGCCCAAGAAATGTGGCATTTTGCTCTGCAGCATAAAGTTCTGCGTGCCCTTCGGGAATGGTGTACCATTGAAAAAAACGAAATTAAGCCAGAATCGGGCTTTAAACGATGCACTCCCCAACAATTCACAGAGCTCTTTCAAATGCTCTCCTCGCTTATCCCGTACTTCAAAATACCGAAAGCCTATAATCACTTCGTCCTCCACCACCCCGACATCGCCTTGCGCAACGTATTGTTTGACAAGGAATCACTCTCATCGGACCAGCCAAGGATAACGGGCGTCATCGACTGGGAATGCGCTGAAATTCTCCCATTCATGCTCACCGCTCAATACCCTGGCGACCTCAAGACCTCCGGCAACGATCCATACAAACATCCAAATTACACTTTCAATGAATATTGGCATACCGTCTCATTCGATTGGACCTCGATCGGAGACCCCAAGGAATGGCCAGAGGTATTCCAACACGGCGGCAAATTGCTGGATTTCACACCCCGTGCCTCCATGATGGTTCGTCGATACTACCTGCGCACGTATTTTAGTGCGTGTTTCGCAGAAGAAATGCACCTCTTATATGGCGATGATGCTCTACCACATGCCACAGTGTATCAAGACGCGCCTTACTACTTGAAATTCAATGAGTTAATGTCTCTCGATTGGACGACTTGGGTTGACCATACGGAATGGATACGAGAAACATACTGGAGATGCAGGACACTTAGAGGTACTCGGAAGGAGCTCGGCGAGGATTTCCTCGTCACTGGGCCACATATCTACCTTGGCACTGTGCAAAGGGGGGTGTTCGACTTGGGACTGCCGGAAGAATCACAACCTACCATCACTAATGAGTGAAGATGAGAACCCGAATCATATAGACCACGTCCAACCACTCTTAGGCATAAAAATATCACGGACAGTAGACCCTAAAAAATCTGGGATGAATAAAAAGTGGACAAAATGACGCACAACAGTTGGGAACTTGACGAGTACACCCAATAAGACCCGGTGGTAATGAGTCAGTAATAACACAATCAGGGGACCAGTGATCATGAGCCTTGAGGCCCTGAGGGGGATGGAACTCCTGTCCGGCCCGTCCAATGCTGTCATGCGACTGTCAGTCGACGCGTACATTTCAAAATTCAAATGTTCAAAATATTCAACTTGAACTTGCTTTCAACAGACACATTCTATCAACCAGCTCCGTGATGCCTTTACGCGCCCAAAACATCCTTTGCTTTAGTTTCACTCAAACTCGATCCTTTGGGTCCATATTTATTATTCACGAACGAACGATCTGGTGTGCGACAACGGTCTGCCACGAGAAATTTGCCACGACATGCGTTCAGTCGCTGGCACTCGCTGGCAGCTCGATTCGCCTCAGTGAGGACAGAAATGGCTCTTTCTACTCATGGATAACAGCTCACTTCGTACACGAAAATGTCTTTCAATAGACCCCAAGCCAAAATTCGCATCGGTGAATCATTTCTGAAGACTAGTATGCGGCAGAGCAGATTCCGAGTCTTTGGTTTATTTCTACGGAACCACTTCGAAATGATTCTTTATATTGGATATCATATACGAGTGCTCGTCGCCCACATTAAATTGTGCGTTGTTTCGATTTGTATATACCCCTTTTGTCCTCGGAATCATTCACGCCTGCAATAGTTGACAGCAGACTGTGCCTTCTCCCAATGAGAGCACCTTCCCGAGACCTTTTCGAAGAATTGGAAGGCTTCGGAATCAAATCCCCAAGTATAACTCGAGCGCTGTCGACTCCACCGTTGTGGAGGTATAGGTATAAAACGAAGAGTTGAACACGTCAAAATCTTAGGAACAGAATGAAGCACCTCAGGTTCTTTACAATATTGTCCACTGCCATCTCTCTGTGCCATGCTCTCGGAGTAGACTTGACCACAGATGGCTTGCTCGTCACTACACAGCAGGGTCCCGTTTCCGGTGTCCTGTCCACTCCGACTGTTCGTCAATTTTTAGGCATCCCTTTTGCTACAGCTCGACGATGGGAAGCACCAGTGACCCCGCCGAAGCGACAGTCAGTTTTCAAGGCTACCAGCTTTGGCGATACTTGTCCCCAGAACAAGTCTCCCGGAAATTTGGAATTCCTCAAACTTGCCGGCGGACAGGGAATCGATATTCCTGAGTCCGAGAACTGTCTATTCATCAACATCTGGGCGCCGAGCGCGAACAGGAAACAAAAAACGGCAGTTCTTTTGTGGGTTTACGGAGGAGCGTTTCAATTCGGTTCCGTGGGTCGCAAATAATCATTTTTTATCCTTGTTCTCATTTAAGACTACAGAGCAACCTCCCAATCCATAATGGCCAAAGCTTTGTGGCCGACAACGACGACATCACGATCGTCACATTCAACTATCGCATGAACATTTTCGGTCAGCCAAACGCCCCGCAACTTATCAGCACATCAAAATCTCAGAACTTCGGCCTACTTGACTTGGAGGCTGCGGTGCAATGGGTACACAACAACATCGCAGCTTTTGGAGGTGATCCTGATCGTATCAGTTTGTTCGGCCAAAGTGCAGGAAGTACTGCCGTCGATGCTTATACGTTCTCGCACCCTCAAGATACAATTGTCAAAGGTTCGTTTATGATGCTGCTCACATTAAATTTTATTCGATTTAAGCGTCGATCGTTTAGGTGCCATCCAGCAGTCTGGAAAGTGCGTGGAATGCTTCGAATAAGTTCTAATATCCTGAATTGATCTTGCCTCTAGCCTGGGCCTAATAACGAACGGTTTGCTGTCAAACCCAACTATTGATTCGACGACGTGGAACAATTTGGCATCTACACTGGAATGTGGAAGCAGTGAGTCCCCAAACGAGATTCACATATTATGTATATCCTAATTGTCTGCCAGCACCAAACGCAGCGCAACTTTCGTGTATGAAAGCAATTCCCTTCGAGACTTTAGAGAAAGCCGTCATCGAAACTAGTTCCGGCTTCAAGCTGGTTACTGATAGTACGTCGAAATACTAATTCCAACTTTTACCCAAGTATTTAACGTGCTCTTCTCATAGATATCACTATATTCTCGGACATACCTGCGCGCTCGGCAGCTGGAAGTTTCCTTAAGGTTCCTGTACTCGCCGGAAGTACACTCAACGAAGGCGATATCTTCACTGTAGCATCTCAATTAGTCGCCTCAGGAGTCACTCTGCCGTTCAGTACAGAGATACTTTCGGATATTCAAACAGAGGTCCGCTCATTCCTGTTGCTGAGATACCTCGTCGCTTAACGTGCGTGTTGTCAGACCACCTTCACCTGTCCTGCAAGTGTTACTATCCAGGACCGTCTCAACGCCAAGGTGCCGACTTGGAGATACCAATACCAAGGTTAGCACCTATGTAGATCTCTTTATAATCCTCGATATCTTACCAACGTCTTCCCGCACCAGCCGTCTTCTCCAACATATCTCCAAGGCCAGACCTCAGATCATATCATGCATCCGAAATCCCCATCGTGTTCGGCACCTACAACACCCTCAATGCTGCAGTGCCCTCAAGCCCGACCGAAGTCGCCCTCTCTAAATATGTCCAGGCAGCTTGGGTCGCCTTTGCCCGAGATCCCTCACAAGGCTTGAGCAACTTTGGCTGGCCCCGGTTCAGCCCATCGACAAATAGTTTGGTTCAGCTTGGAAATGCCGCGAATTCGACGGGAATGGTTCTCACGAAGGGTGTCCTTGTGGACGCGAGCTGCGCGAATGTTCCGCAATTATTGGAATTTTCTACTCAATTATCCGCTAATTTTGCTTGATACGAGACTGAGTTTGTATGTACGTAGGCCTTGTGGGATAAATATCATGTCTTTATGCCTAATCGTGCTAGTACCTGGTCTATATCATTCTCACTTGGACCAACGGTAGGTATTGATTCTTCCGGCAGGCTCAAGTCGAACACCCCCCTCTCCACGGAGCCAAGGTAGATATGTGGCCCGGTGACGAGAAAATCCTCGCCGAGCGCCTTCCGAGCACCTCCAAGTGTCCTGCATCTCCAGTATGTTTCTCGTATCCATTCCGCATGGTCGAGCCATGTTGTCCAATCGGAAACCACTACCTCATCGAACTTCAAGTAGTACGGCGCGTCTTGGTATAACATTGCATAAGGTAAAGCTGTATCGCCATATAGCAGATGCATTTCTTCCGCGAAACAGGCACTGAAATACGTGCGCAGGTAGTATCGACGAACATTCATGGAGGCGAGGGGTCTGAAGTCCATCAATCTGCCGTCGTGTAGAAATGCTTTTGGCCACTGCTTGGGGTCTCCGATGGAGGTCCAGTCGAATGAGACGGTGCGCCAGTCTTCGTTCAAACTATAGTTGGGATGTTCGAATGGATCACGGCCGGAGGTTTTGAGGTCGCCAGGATATTGGGCGGTAAGCATGAAGGGGAGAATTTCAGCGCCGTCCCAGTCGATGAGACCGGTTATCTTTGGTTGATCCGATGAGAGCGACTCCTTGTCAAACAATACATTGCGCAAGGCGATGTCGGGGTGGTGGAGGACGAAATGATTATAGGCTTTGGGTATTTTGAAGTACGGGATAAGCGATGACAGCATTTGAAAAAGCTCTGTAAATTCTTGGGGAGTGCATTCTCCACTTCGGTGTTCATCCTTCACTTCGTCCTTTTCGCAGTCACACCACTTTTGAATGGCAAACATGATTTTTTGGTACAGAGAAAAACGCCAGAGTTCGTGGGCGGATTCGAAAGGACCCCGCGGGTCATCGAAAGTGAAGAAAGGCCCAACGGCTTGACCGCTACCTGCTGGATCCGCAATAATGCTCCCTATCTTGTCAAATGGTACGGGTTTGGAAAGCGAAGCCTTCAACTTTGCGAGCGCCTTGATGACAGCAAGTTGCTGAACGTGTGTTAGATCCTCCAGTTCCACGATTTCCCCCTCCACGACGTCCCTTAATACGTAGGGTGCGCCTACAGGATTGGTGTAAGTAAAATTCCAAGCATGGACCTTCGGCACATGGATATCTGGATAAAGCCCAGACTCGCGCACGAATTTCATCGTTTGAATCTCGGATTCTTTCGCCTGTGCTCCTCTGGAAATGATTTCTCGCTCGCTCGAGACAGAAGCAGCCAGGTGGATGCCGTTGTCAAATACCAGCCGGTAGACAGTATTGTATCTTCCTCGGCCGAGAAGTGTAATGGACTGGCAAGTTGGACGAGACCCAGAGCTAGCCAGATGGTCCGCTGAGCAGTCGATTAATGTTTGAAGATTGACCCATTTGCTCTTACGAGTGTTTGCTATCTGGTGGGTTAAATCTTCATCAAACATTGAGATCGAAGGCTTGGGGAGAATCGAGGAGAATTTACGATAAAACTTGGATAAGACCAGATGGTCAGTGACTGTCTGAGGCTTGAGCCAAATCTGAGCCAGTTACTCCAACTTCACGCTCGTCACAGTAACACGTGATTTTCGTCATTTTGTCACGGCCTTATGCTTCAAGCCAGCTTTCAACTTGCTTTCAACCAGCTTTTCAAGTTTATGACTTCTCTCCATCGAACGGTTCTCTGGATGTCTACCAGGAGAATGTATTTCTATGTCCTAACATATCTACTCCGTGCAGGAACCAGTACCGCATTCCATCTCCGGCTCTAACAAAAGCAAAACAAAAGCATTGGACACCGGCAAGACTCAACGCAACATGCCCTTTGAAGCCGTCAAGGCATCCTGGAGAGTCCCGATCGCTTTCGTCCGCTTTGTGATGTTTCCCCAACAATCCGTTGAACAATTTACATGAAATATGTACCCCAACGTGTAAATTCGTTTCAGTCTTTGCACCCCAGAAGAATTGCAATCCAATCAATAACGCAAGGAATTTAGTGGTCCCCAATTGTCTCAGAATTTACGAGCCTGTCTCTAGAAGCAACTTTCCTGAGATTCTGTTACAGTTGGCCGTTGCCCAAGCTTAGGATGCTTAACTTTTCTGGATGTGTTCCTGACTTAAAGTAAGCCGCTATTTCTACTCGTTCCATTTGATAATTCACAGATCTATACGCAGGGCACTCTGAAAGGCGACACTCCGTCTAAAATGCGCCTGTACGGACGGTCCTACACAGCCTATGTATCGCGCCCTGTATTGGGTTCTCATCATGGCATTGCGCCTCTCCGCGTTTCTACAAATTTGTTACCTGGTCTTTCATTTGATTGGCCTGAACGAAGTAAATCGAGGGTAGGATCTGAGCATTTGTTATCCCATGGCAGTCCCTCATTGGTGCTGGGCTCACAGATCTTCAGGAATAAGGAGCTTTCCCTGAGGTTGCGATCAGAATGCGATTCTGTAAGTTGCCTCCTTACTCCGGACTCGACTCGACTCGTTCTTGTTCTTTCTATTGAAAACGATATGGTGGCTGAACGCAGGGTGATTCATTGTTCCCGCAAGCGACGTTGTGGAGAGGGAAAAGAAGCTCGATTTTAAGGTACAAACACATTCAGTGAACCATCCACATCCCATGACTGACGTTCTTCGGTTCAGCTCGCTCTCGTTACACACTCACAAAACACATTGATGCTCTTTGATATGCCACATGACTGTGGTTAAAACTTTCGTCCACTCAAAACCCAATGTCTTGTTGTCTTGTACGTTTTTTTCATTCCTAAAGCTCGATTGACATTCTGACAAATAACATGATACGAAATCCGAGTGTAAGTGATTGGATGTGAAGGTCGACGTCGCGATTATCGGCTTTTACACCGATTGCGGGGTTTGATTGGATGCCACCGTCGACCTGCAATCAAGGCGATGATTTGACCCATCATTGCTCCGAGGGTCATCCAATAAGAATTTAGAGCCCTTAGTCTCTGCCTTGTGGCTGCAGGACAGTATTGGGTGGAAATTCAAGTCGGACATTGATGGTCGGACGTTGGTGTCTAAAAACGTCCAGGCAATGAATATCTTCGTGGCTGTGAAGTAAGCCGTTGGCACCTTCCCGTGATGGTTATCCTCCCCCTCCTACGATATATATTCCTTAGGTCGTATTTGCTCCTTTAGGTCTCAATATTTTCAGGATATTCATGAGTATACGGTGATCAACAAATGAATTGCGGATAATCTACTGATCTATCTAAATTCTTCGAGAGCTGTTGACTAAGCGCGCATCGTTGCCCAAGCTGATCTTCGGGCCGTTGACCAACTCGAGAATGTATCCAACACTCTAGAGATTGAGGTTGAGGGGGTTGCATCCGAAAGCAATGAGTCCACCCTACGATGCGTGTGAGCGAATATCAGAGAATAAATCCAATGCGATACTTACGAAGTTGTTGTTGTTGCAGCAGACAGGTTGTTGAGAGCTGTAAGAGAGTAAGTTAGAACTAAGATCACACCAATGGATGGTAGGCGTGAAGATACCAAGAGTTTCCACCGACACCGAGGATGGAGAGGGGGCTGCAGCTCACTACAAACAATTTTATCAGTTCCAGAACTTCGTTTGAGACAACATTGGGAAAGGTGCTTACATCCGACAAGGGCGCCGATGTCAGGGAGGGCGATCCCGAGGAGGCCAGCGAGCTCGGTGATGGAGGTGGTATTACCCTGTGAGCGTAAAACGAGTCGTTAGACTCATACATGGGATAACCAGACAGCACAACGGCATACCTGTTGGGTTTGGTTGCAGCACAGCTGGTTTCCGGTGTTGCAGTCACCTCGTGCAACGAGGTCGGTGGCGGCGGCAAGGACTGGGAGAGCAAAGACAAAGGCGGTGGAGGCACGCATGTTTAATCAAGTTGAACGATTTGGTTGGTTCGACTGAAGAGAATATTCCAATAACGTCTCCCTTATATACCTGCTCGCCAGTCTGGTCCCTCAGAAGCATTCAGAGCTGAGTTATGACAGTCATCATTGTGTTTTCGATTAATCCACCCCCTGACCCGTTCTCTAGAAAAAGAGCACGCTTCACTTGACGTCGTGGTAAAACGATCTCCTCATTTATCTCACCAACTAAGCGTTGAGAAGGTCAATTATGCTCTCGGGTTCCCAAGCGAGGTACATTTGGGGTGTTTAGTCCGTCTTCGGCATTTCGAGAGTTCTAAAAATGGGCCTTTGGGTATGACCCATACTTGTCAACCATGCGCTGAAGTTTATGAGCCGGGGGTGAAAAATCGCTTGGCTAATGAGATAGTTCCGATATGCATAGTGCCTCAGCACTCAGCTCAGGTCTATATTGAATGATATCTCCTCCAAGCGGAGTATCGATAATCGTAAGGCAAATCCCGGTACTGTGACTTCGAAGTGTTCAGAAACAAACCCATCACAGCAAGTCCCCAGGATTGTTTGAAGATGAAAATATAATGCGTTGGGTCACTCAATATTCCCTCAAGTTATTCATGACCAATGATATGGTGCTCAACCAATTTATTGTGAAATTCTACTACGTATATATAAATTTCCCAACTGAGCCATCGATTAAGCGCGCGTCATCACCCCGGGCCGTTGTCGGACAAGGCACTCTAGAGGTTGAGGTTAAGGGGGTTGCATCCAAAAGCGATGAGTCCACCCTACGATGCATGTGAGCGAATATCACAGAATAAAGGAAATGCGATACTTACGAAGTTGTTGTTGTTGCAGCAGACGGGTTGTTGAGAGCTGATGAAAAGGAGTCACATAACGTATCGGACAAGAGTTGGCCAAAAATTACCAGGAGTTTCCACCGATACCGAGAATAGAGATGGGGCTGCAGCTCACTATGTATGCATGAGCCTGAGTTATCCGTGCAAGATCTTAAATACGACAACTTACATCCGACAAGAGCACCGATGTCCGGGAGGGCGACACCGAGTCGGCTAGCAAGCTCGGTGATGGAGGTGATATTGCCCTTGTAAGAACCAATGAGTCTTTAACGACTTCCAGCGAGATGGAGGTCTAATTTACCTGTTGGGTCTGGTTGCAGCACAGCTGGTTTCCAGTGCTGCAATCGTCGCGGGCGACGAGGTCAGTGGCGGCAGCAAGGACTGGGAGAGCAAGAGCAAAGGCGGTGTAAGCACGCATGTTTAAGCAAGTTGAACGATTTAGTGGGTTCGACTAAGGAGCGCCAGTCTGTCGGAGACTCCCTTAAATACCTCGTTTCCAGATTGATATTGATTCCTGCCACCATCCTCTCCAGAGCTGATTTGCGATAACCACCATTCTTTGTTCATTTTTTGATGAACCCACCCCCTGACCCGTTGTGGAGAAATGTTCTGAACAAAGAGAACCGTTGAATCGTGGAATTTTTTTTTGTGGGCTGTCAAGAGGACTATATTCTTCAATCTGAACAAGTAAGCCTCGAGGAGGAAAAATGATACATGGCCTTGACTTCGGATTCCCATGCAAGGAGCCTTTAAAGATGTTGTGTCCGTCTTCGGCACTTCGAGAGTGGTCTATAGATAGATTTCTCACTCATGGACATTGGACAACGCCGAAATTGAGATTCCCTCGGTAAGCACAATGAAATTTCAATATCGTCTATCGGATGCGGGTGTATATTTCACAAAACATCTCACCCTGGCTCACTGAGGAATATCCATATGCTCTTATGGATATTTACAAGGTATCAATCACGCCGTCACCTAATATTGTCGAGGATCACATGTTTGACGTCCGGGTTTGTTAACAAGTAAAGGAAATTGTTTCGGAGATGTTCCTCACCACATCGCTCTGCATGACAAAACATTCCTTTTGTAAGATAAATCATGATTTTACACATTCGAGCTTTACTCATCTCCGAGTCGTCAACCCCGGAAATCAATGAGGGTTACAGGGGTTCTACCCACAGAGAGTCAGAGACCAGTAGATTGGACAAGGGTTTGGGTGATAACTATCCACGAAATTCCACGTAGAACTGTAAGGACATACCTATTGTGAGACTACAGTGCCTCCATGAGCCTTGACTCTTGAGCTTGAGGCATGAGAAACCTTCAACTTGATTTTCGCCGCTCGGATGGTTTTTCGCAGCTGACATGGAATTTTTTCGTCGGAGTAGCGATTGGAGTTCAAGATATCCATCATGTGCTTTTAGTCGTCAAACCAAATGCTGAACTTGAAGCGCTGATGTTGCTCCTTCAACAAGTTGGCTGGAAAATGAAGCGCCGGACAGTCGGCTAGTCCTGGGCCGTATCCGGTTGCTGACGTCATCCATTGTCGGAGGCCCCGGAGGCGCAGAATCCAGATTGTCTTCCGCGTTTTGCAGCATTTCCAATACGACAACTCTCCTACTCAACACCACAAACACTATTCTCAAGGCTTAGCGCTCAATGACCAGCTCGTTTCCCCCAATCGTACAGGCTTTCTCTGGAGCAATAGGCAGCGCGTCGGCAAATGCGCTAACATATCCACTTGATCTCATAACAACGCGACTCCAACTGGACTCGCCGAAAAAGAGCCAAGAACACAAAGGCGTTAGAGGAGCCATTCGTGTTTTGGAGCATATATACAAGGAATTTGGGTTGTCGGCGTTCTATGATGGATTGTGGGCAGATACATGCGCGACATGGCTTTCGAAGTAAGCTGAAGAAGTTTGAAATCATTCATGCCAGAAGAAGGGTTCGCTGACCAAATAGTTCTATAGTTTCTTCTATTTCCTTTTCTATTCTTCGTTGCGGTCGCTATCGACGAAGAGATTGCTGCCATTCAGTAATAAAAACGCGAAAAACTTTCAACATAAACCGTCGATGCTGGAGGAGCTCGTCCTTGGATTCATAGCGGGAATCGCGTCTCGCATTGTTTCCACTCCTCTCAACATAGTCACTCTCAAACTTCAGACTGAGCGGGACGACGTAGAGGAAACAGGAGAACCGAGCTCGATGGGCATGATCGACGTCATCAAGTCTATATATAAAACCCAGGGTCTTGCAGGGTTCTGGCGAGGTTGTCTCAATTCCTTGCCAAGTCTCAAGTTGCTTATATGCGCTTTTTTCAGGCTTCCAAACGTCTTTTTTGTTGTCGCTTAACCCTTCGATAACTCTGGCATGCTTCCAAATGTACAGAAAGATCCTAGCATTCGCCAAAATGTCAAGGTTGGGATCGGGCCAGTCAGTTCAATCAGCCGCGCGTGCTTTCAAACACACACCAGCAAACGTTAATCCCCGACCATGGGAAGCGTTCTTTGGAGGAGCGATATCTAACTCGATAGGTCAGGCTCTCATCTTTACTTTTTCGAGAAAACAGAAGAAGAACTCTGATGTCTAAACGCAGCCGTCTTCATTCTTTATCCTCTGATTCTTGGAAAGAAGCGTGTCCAGGTATCATCATCAGCAACGTTATCTGATGTATTGGTGGATGCATATCGAGGTGTAGATGTCTTTGCACCAACGTCCATCCAGGAGAAAGAAGTCACAGAAAATGACAGCGAAATCCCTGGGATAAAAGGGCTTTACCAGGGTCTCGAAACAAAGATCATCACAGTGTTCCTCCGCCAGGGCGTAACATTCTTGGTGAAAGGAAGGTGAGTGTGTTTCCACATGTGAACGAGATTGTCTGGCACAGTCAGTTCTGATCCATTCATTTCTCAACTCAGGATCGAGCAGCTTGTGCTTCAGGCTTTACTCGCAAGACTCCGTAGGGCATCTCGTTGATACCAACATATCATGTCGATCTAGGGGAATAATCATGAACACTCGCACCTGCAGTTTGCGAGGTGATATCCCTCCCCTCAATGAAACCTTGAAACTCTGGAATTTCTTGATGTCTCTCAAGCACCATGTGAAGGTTTCGCAGTCAATCCAGAATATAGAACCAAACTTTCAGTCACCACGGCAGGTTTTGAAGGTCGAACCGGCTCAGAACTCGAGCTTACATTATTCATCCTCAAAACAACGATTCTATATATTCACTACGGTTACATTTGGTGTCAGCTACCTCATTCTGATATCGATATATCGCCATACGTCAGGTCCTAAGGTTTTGGCCTGGGCCAAGGCCTAGACGTTGATAGGGTTGCAACCAACAGCGACGGCGCCCGTCTAAAGTACGGTTAGTGAGCCGATGTATTTCGCACTCCCAAAGATCTCGACTCACGATACTATTATCGGTGCAGCAGACAGGTTGTGAGGTGCTACATCCAGATATTTGTAAGTCATTTCGTCTCACACTCAAAGTTAGATCAAGTTTACCAAGTGTTTCCCCCAGCGCCGACAGTGACAGGAGTGCATCCGACTATCGGTCGACACGTAAGTACTGAGGTCAGAATATACGTATATGATGAAACTCACGCCCGACGAGACCAGACACGTTGGGAAGCTGGAGGTTGAATAAGGCATTCAAGAGCGCGATGATGGTCGCAGAAGACTGTAAGACGCCGCACGCATCAGTGCTTGCCCTCATAGCGCAGACGCGAACGCGCAAGAAGTCTGACCGCACCTGTTGAGTGGAGTTGCAGCACTGCATGGTGCCGCCGGAGCATTGTCCATCAGTGCGCTTAAGAACGCTGGCGGCCGCAAGTAAGGGGAAAGCAAGCAAAAGGGTTGCTATGAATGAGAAGAGCCGTATGTGCATTGTTAATGAAAGAGCTCAAGTGGATAACTAAACTGAAGGAAAGTTATCGTCCGTTGGAAGTTGAGAATTTATAGCCTAGTCAAGTCATTTTCATTCGCTTTGGTGCTCCGTCTTCACGTCCCCCATGCCCCCCTCTTTCACGTCTCAATCGCTAATTGCTGGTGTGTCCACTTACATACTCAACTTTCGAATCTAGAAAAAAAAACGGTGACTCCCGAGTCGGCAGCGGGTATGGGTAGATATCCACCCCTAACCCCGGCGAGAAGAAGGCAAGATCTGGTTCTCATCGACGTCGTGCAAACCTGTTGTTTTTGGGGAACACAGGTGGAACAATTTCTCTCAAGAGTTGAGTCAAGGCACCGCAGCTGATTACCTTGCGTTAGAAGCCCTCGTTATTTCCATTCACATCGCTACACATTGGTGGCTGAAAGCTCCACTATGCCAAATGCGACCTAGTATTAAAAATCAGGACGCGAATAAGCCAAATCTCCTTTACAATGTAATGACCATGCATCCGCGCATGACTCTGGAACGGACTCGGAGTTTGAGCTGGAAGGAAGGAAATCAGCGGATGCCGATGGATTATTTGATGAGATTTGTTTACCCTCACTGTAGAGATGATCGTCGGGTGTGTAAATGCACATTTCATCTATTTCATCCATACCGTACCCCGAACACGTACCGGATTATGGATGAAGCACAGTACACGCCTGAGAATCGACACAAAAAACGTACGTCCTTGTGTTTCTTTTGTTTTCTGATCTAATGGAGAGAACCTCTGGAGGAGGTGAGGTTTAATGGAACACTCACGGAGACGTTTGCGTTACGACATCTGAGTACTCCGAGTATCTAACCACCATTCTCCTCCCTACGCACCGTTCCTCTCACGCCTGCACGTTTTTTTCATTCTCCGTGATCTTTGGACAGAAAAACAAAACGAACCTTCTTGTTCTGTGACATGAACCTTATAGACGTGAGATTGATCAGAGCAGGCACTGGTTGATCCCGAGGATTATCCTACCTCGTCTCTCTATTCAATTTTGATCGAACTTTGAATAAATTGACCTTGTAATCGACGCTTGTGGGTCGTCGAGCCGGCCAATCACAGCCTACCACCCCTAATTTGCCTCCTCTAGGGAATGTCATTTTAAGCCGTTTTCGTGGACCGACGTCAACGTTTGCCGATTTAATACAATCGTGAGATTTACTTCCGTATGTACTTACGCGATCGCCCGAAGGAATGTGGGGTTCTCGAGCCTGTTGTGAATGGAGCTGTGGAGAAATAAGCTAAGAGATTTACCTCCCCCGACTTTACCTTTTCCAGCCCATCGATGCTCCACCCAACTCCACTTCTACGTCGACGATCTTCAGTACTCGCGCCAGCGGCGTCTGAGTAGCAATTTTCAGCGTCCAATCCCTCGAGAGTGCCCCGTTTTTTGATTTGGTGGCGTTGCGGGGGAAACGTGAACGGTCAGATCGGTGACGGCTTGCAAAATGACATGTTCATCTTCGTGTTACATCGTCCAGCCGTGATTTGACCCACCGCAAACCCCATATGTCAGTCAGTCATAACGTGTAAGCGGTACACCTTCGAGAAACGTTGTACACAGAGCGCGGAAATTGCCTTCCAATTTCAATTTCAATTTCATGATAGTTGCTACATATACAGGTATTATGTACGAGTGCCCATAGAACGGAGAAAAACACCAGGTGACTCGCAACGACTGCGATTGATGTCTTTTGTCTGGATGTCAGAAGTGAACCGGGCAACCAATTAGAATCTACGTTTCAACGCATGTGCTGTACACTGATATTTCGAAGGACAGACCATCAGAAATGTTCGAAATTTCAAGTCTGCACGTATGTTGTCAATTCCGAAAGTTTCACTGAAACCCCGAGATCGAGTCGGAGGAGCATTGCGTTCTGGATTGAGTACCTAAATCAAGAGTCTTCCATCCGATTCCATCAGTTTCTTCCTATGAGTAATATCTTTGTCTACCCCGAGCGTATTACATGATTTTCTTATGCCTTTCGGCCTCTCATCTCGAAAGTGCGCAACCACGGCGATTTTCGCTCAGACTCTCATTGTCATCGGAACGGGGAACCGAATAGGGCCGATCCGGCAGCCTGTTAAGCGCCGTCCCTAAAAATAGACCACTTGGCATTCCAGGGTGATCGAGGCTTGACATTTTCTCACACAGACTTGGATTGTCAAGATGAATCGATGGTTTAAGCGACCTTGAGCGACTCTGGTCGGCGTTCATATCTTTGCGTAGACAATGCGGGCTGGCGGTGAAGTACTCAGCAAAAGTAGGCAAAAGTATTGCGTGCGCATGGCATGATATGTGAAAAACGCAGATATTGGTCATTTGAGGCTTGTAAAATCGACGAACTACATTTTGAACGAGATGAAACACGGACTGTGGCTATCCTACTGAGTCCTATAAATCTCGTCAAAACTATATCTACAGTTTCCTTGCCGGAACATCCTTCAAAGGTTGATGTTGATGGGGATGCAGCCAAGGGCGATGAGGCCGCTCTGTGGAGTGGGAAAGGTAAGATAAAACGAACACTCTCGCTGCTCAAAAAACTCACGAAGCTGTTGTTGGTGCAGCAGACAGGCTGTTGAGTGCTTCAAAAAGGCTGTGAGTTTTACTCGTACAATATGCCGCGTTGGAACATACCAAGAGTTGCCTCCAATGCCGGCGACTGAAAGGCTTCCGCAGTTGACTGAAGGGTGGTTTAATATAGTTAACATTGCTGACGACTATGTCCAGACTTACAGCCAATGAGACCTCCAAGATCTGGAAGGATGAGGCCAAGGAGACCACTCAAAAGGCCGAGGCTGGTGGTAGAGGACTACGAAGGCAGAATGATCAGTCAAATCGTCTTGTGGCCACGTTGAATAGGAATTCTCACAGTTTGGGTGGAGTTGCAGCACAGCTGGTCGCCGGTGTTGCAGTTTCCGTCACGGGGGATGGCGGTGGCAGCAGCAAGGACGGGGAGAGCAAGAGCAAAGACAGCAGAGGCACGCATGTTGAATATGTAGAACGGGTGATTTGTTCGACTGAAGATCCCCTACTTTTCACGCAGTTCTTATATGTTTTTTGACTCCCAATCTTGCCTTGGCCGAGATCCTCTCTCAAGTCCGAGGCAACATCCTCGTGCTTTTCCTGTATCATGAAATGTTCCTGGAACGCTCCACAGTGTTCCTCAATCTCACCTCGTTTCTGTCTTCTTCCATTGTCCATGAAAGTGCATTCAAAATTTTCTGAAGGAACGTACCCCGCGATCGCTCGGTGTATGTACATGCTCCTGTAAGTCAAAACAAAAGGCTTGATAGATCTAACCCCGAATTCCGCTGTCATTCTCATGTCATTGCATTCTATCGACAGCCGGAATGTTTCTGTCCGCTTACCTGTAGCCGCGTGAATCATTAGCTTTTACCCGTTCAAAGGCAATCTATCACCACGCTGATAATTACCCAGGCTGTCTTCAAGAAGCCGCACCCCCGGTCCCATGGGTATTGCCAAGCTCCGAAGCTCTCAAGACTTGGGGCTGTAACGTTCCTTGAACAAGATCTGAACACCTTGAAGTACCACTCGGGAGGTTGAACTATCAGTACTGGAGCATTCTCGATACAGCCTGAGGATGCTGCCGGCTTATAGCCACTGTAAGCTTAAATTGCCCTTCGATCATGAAGTGCCCCGTGCCCAGATTCAACGTTCAGCTTCAGGCTTAGGCGCTATCATATGTCGGAGGATGCTACGGCGATATAGTAGAAAGACTCGAAAAAGGTGACATTCTACGGCTATCTAGGATACATGTGCATGACTCAACCAAACAGCTAGTGCGAAGATATCAACCCCTGCGAGTAGCATAAGAACTGTTTAAGAGACGCTCGCGCTGGCATGGAGAGACGTCCTTTAAAGGTTGAGGTTGAGGGGGCTGCAGCCGAAGGCCAAGACGCCGCTCTAAGAATGCAAGTCAGTTGCCAGACCCGTTGGGATCGAACTATTTTGTATACTCACGAAGCTGTTACCGGTGCAGCAGACGGGTTGTTGAGAGCTTGTGTAATTTGAGTGTTACTTTGAGCGAATGTGAATGACAACAAGTCTCTTACCAGGAGTTGCCTCCAACGCCGGCAACGGAAATTGGGCTGCAGGACACTATCCGGATTATCAAGATCAGAGTTTGGCAACGAATAGATAATGAACGATCTCACATCCAACGAGAGCGCCCAGGTTTCCAAGGCTGATTCCGAGGAGACCAGCTAGGGATTGGACAGACTCGAGAGACGACTAAAAAGCCGATAGCGTTAGCATTGACTCATCAATGTACAAAGATGATAACCAAAACATACGCTTTGGGTCTGGTTGCAGCACAGTTGGTCGCCAGTGTTGCAGTTGCCGTCACGGGGGATGGCGGTGGCAGCAGCAAGGACGGGGAGAGCGAGAGCAAAGACGGCAGAGGCACGCATGTTGAATTTGTAGAACGGGGTGGTTTGTTCGACTGAGGAATATGAAGCCCTTTCCTCCTCATTTATATACCTTGCATTATCCGAAATCCACAGAAAGCTCCGGTATAATTATCACGTCTCAGTCAACTTATGTCCATGCCTCGAGAGAAGACAGACATGCCCAATCGCCCATGACCTAAATTTAGTGCATGTGGGATCCCCTTGCGACTAATGCTCACCACTTGTGAGGATCAAAGTGTTTCTAAATTTAATTTCTAAGCAGGCGTGAATATTTCCCTATTGTTCAAGTCGGGTATGTACATACATTAAATGCATAGAAGATGATCTGCTCCTCCTAGAAGAACGCGATTCCGATCCGAATCTAAAGATACCTTGTCAGTGGTTCATTCGGGGGACGGACACGATTGTCAACAATATCCGAGGCATCCAGGTGCGCGTCAAACGCGCCCATACGTCCTGGCAAAGAGAGAAATGGACAGAAGTTGCCCTCCATTGTTCCGGGGTGCGTGCAAATCATGACTCGGAGCACTTACTATTCTTTAACGACTTCAGGTATTAGTAACCCCTGCGGCCTGTGTTCCAGTTTTCATCAGCGTTTTATGACAAGTCGAGCTAGTAAGGCTTCTCTTGAAATTTGAGCCCACCGGGCGGCGGTTGGGTTAAGACAGGGGAGGTTTCGATTTAAGCGCCCACTTATATCACGCGGATCACAGGACCTGATGTAGATGTGGAGTCTTCGGTTTTACAAGAGAGTAAACGTGTCATTCAACTGCTATTTAGGATACATGTGGAATGCCTCAACCAAACTACTAAGACGAATGCAACACTCTCAAGATCATATATGTACTGTTTAAGAGACACTCTCGCTGGCATGGAGAGACGTCCTTTAGAGGTTGAGGTTGAGGGGGCTGCAGCCGAAGGCCAAGACGCCGGACTGAAGTGAGAGTAAGTTGTCAGATCTATCGAAGAATCGCTTCTACTCACGAAGGAGTTGCCAGTGCAGCAGACGGGTTGTTGAGAGCTTGTGAAGTTTCGATTGTTACTTTGAGTTAATATAAATCCTGACAAATCTCTTACCAGGAGTTGCCTCCGACGCCAGCAACGGAGATTGGGCTGCAGGACACTGCAGATAATCAAAGTCAGAATCGGATAGGGAATGGATAACAAGCGATCTCACATCCAACGAGGGCACCGAGGTTTCCAAGGCTGATTCCGAGGAGGCCAGCCAATTGCTGGACAGACTCGAGGGAAGACTAAGAGACAGTTTTCGTTAGAGAATTCATTTATCCGGAGAATAACGATAAGTGAACATACGCTCTGGGTCTGGTTGCAGCACAGTTGGTTGCCAGTGTTGCAGTTACCGTCACGGGGGATGGCGGTGGCAGCAGCAAGGACGGGGAGAGCGAAAGCAAAGACAGCAGAGGCACGCATGTTGAATATGTAGAACGAGTAGTTTGTTCGACTGTCGTTACTCATGAATACCATCCTCTTTTATACCTTTGAGGGAGCCCCTCAATCCACTGAAGGTTCCGCACTGGATCGGTAGCCGGAGGTAGATCTCGCGTTGCTCCGAGAAGGAGGGTTTGTGATGCCAAACAAAATGTCAACCATGTCAGTTCTAACGGCGTGAGATTCATCGAAGGTGGGGTCGGTCAGGCAACTTTCTGTAATGGAAATCCTGTGTCCGGGTAGCAATGGCACGAGTCAAATTGATTTCATCCGAAAGACAATGGATGTCTGAGTGTGCCGAGGACAAATTGGTTCGAGCGATCTATCATCGGTGTGTGATAACGACGGCTGATGCTGCCCTGATTGTAAACAGAAGGTACATTGAGGCCACTGGATTCTATAGGGTTATTTGTTCACAAATTATCATTAGATAAATAATGTAACCTATCTGAGTTCTGAAGAACAATCTGACAATTGATCTTCTGGCAAATCAGACTCCAGATGCTTATAGTAGATGCCAGGATTGGACAGCCCGCGTGCCAGAGCGTTCGAAAAGATCACACCAGCACAGGTCATTTTCCTAACATTTCTAAGCACCAATCTGTTGGACTTCAAGCGAAGATAAACGCGGGTTAAATAAGAAGTTTTAGATGTCCGAGTCAATAGGCTTACGATCTTGACCACCATGGGCTGAAAGTCATGTTAACGCAGACCACTTAGAGCGATTAGAGTACCGCGTCCACGTTAACGCTTGATTTTCATGGAGCTCGAGGGCTGAGCGATGCGCATTGTGTATTGAGTTGACCATAAACATGGTCGAAGTTTACGTTGTGAGAGGCCACAGAGAGTCAAAGGGACTTCGAGTCGTTGTTGAGCACTTTTGAGTCGTTGAGTCGTTGAGGTTGAAACTGAAGCGTGACCTGCGTGATGCGCACTACTGGTTTGGCCGACGCTGTGACATCGGCTTTATCGGATACTCACGGTCCGGGTCGTCCGCCTGTGATGGCCTTGATAAAAAGAATGGAAGAGTTGCTGAGTGACGAGTCTGAGAGCGTAGTCGCCTTCATATTAGAGCTCTTTAAATTGACATAAAAGTAAGTAAAAACGTACAGAAGAGTTATTCCCTTTGCCTTATGTACCGCATATTACGGTGTACAGACAATGCGCTCTCGGAATTGGAGGTTGAACTTGGAGCTCAACTCAAATATAAGATAGGTGTTTGCCTCAAAAGGGTCAGCGTGGACGACGAAGTTTCATAGCATAGGGCCAGACCGACTAATATACAAATGATCTTTGTCAACTAATCTATCCAGCCAAAAAACGTCGGTCGCCGATGATAATGAACAAGTTTAAGAGACGTTCGCTGCATGCAGTTGAAAACGTCTATCAAAGGTTGAGGTTGAGGGGGCTGCATCCGAATGCAAGGACGCCGCTCTGGTATATTTTGTCAGCTGTGTCACCTCAAATAGATGATATATACTTACGAATGAGTCGCCATTGCAGCAGACAGGCTGCTGAGTGCTTTACGGAGATGTCAGTATTAGTATAGAGTTACTGCGAAAATGTCCGTCGAGTTGGACGCGTCTTACCAGGAGTTTCCTCCAGCGCCGAGAACGGAGATGGGAGTGCAAGACACTACCTTACAGTCAGCTTGCTGTGTTGCTTTGAGATGTATTGTACTTACGACCAACGAGGGCGCCGAGGCTTCCGAGACTGATTCCAAGGAGACCAGCCAACTCCTGGACAGACTCGAGGGAGGACTTCAAGCGATCATTAGCAAAGTTTCTGGAGCTACATAGAGTAAAAGTCGTACGCTCTGAGTCTGGTTGCAGCAGTACTGGTTGGAAACGTCACAGGTGGCAGCAGCAAGGATGGGGAGAGCGAGAGCAAAGATAGCAGAGGCACGCATGTTGAATCAGTAGAACGAGTAGTTTGTTCGACTGTCGCTTCCCAGTGTTTCTACCGCTCTTTTATACCTTTTCTTTATCTGTTTGGCATTCACTTTCTCATATTATCCACTGATTCGTCCGACTGAACTCTGGTCAAAACGCAATAGAAACCATTGAATACCTACCAGAGTCTCGTAACTGTTCTAATTTTAGAACACAAATTCTATAAATAACGCACACATGATCCTCGCTTTTTTTGTGCAGCTCAAGCCTGACCATCGTCCGAAGACCTATAATTTAAGAATCTCGCATGGACCCATGTCAATGGCCTCTCTACAAACTTGTGTCAGGTTCTATTTTTGAAGCATCATATTAAGACTGACGGTTCTCCGTCGAGTCGGTTCCGGAATGTTCGAGCAGGCTCAGGAATATCAAGATTGAGATAATATTGAGATCGAGCGAACGCATGACGCTTAAGCAATTCAACGGAATATAGCTTAGAGAAACAAACTGTAATATATATATGAGAACAGAGCTCGATGTATATTGTTCATGGGGTCATTTGAAGGGCTAATCTAAGTATCCCAGACGATGCCAACTTCAAGTTGCAATGATTTATCACCAAATTCCCCAAATTCAGTTGATATAGAGTTTAACTCGAGGACAAATATGGAGGAGTGAAGTTGAATCCCATTTTACTAGCTGTTAAATTTGTACAATTGGACGGTATCACGAAAATAATCGACGTTCAAATGGACCACTCCCAATCGAACCCAAACCAGCCGACGAGCGCTTGTACGTTTCCGAAAGTGTGATTAGAGGTTGAGGTTGAGGGGGCTGCAGCCGAAGGCAAGAACGCCACTCTGTGTGTTTTGTAAATACGATGTCTACCATATCTTTTGATAAGTACCACTCACGAAGCTGTTACCAGTGCAGCAGACTGGTTGTTGAGAGCTTCAAAAAAATTCAAGGTCAGTTCGGGCAAAGAAATTCTCCGGAGCCGGACGTCTTACCAGGAGTTGCCTCCAACTCCGGCAACGGAGATGGGGCTGCAGGACACTATGAAAAAGAAAAAAACGATCAGAAATTTGACGGTTCAGATATTGAAGGTCCAGCCTTACAGCCAACGAGAGCACCGAGATTTCCGAGGCTGATTCCGAGGAGACCAGCCAATTGCTGGACAGAGAGGAGGGAAGACTGAAGGAAAATTCAGTTAGCTATCGGTCCAAACATCAATGTACGGCGAAAGAACATACGCTCTGGACTTGGTTGCAGCAGTATTGGTCGCCAGTGTTGCAATCACCACCATTGCGGGGGAGGGCGGTGGCAGCAGCAAGGACGGGGAGAGCAAGAGCAAAGACAGCAGAGGCACGCATGTTGAATATGAATGTAGAACGGTTGGTTTGTTCGACTTGGTCTTTACTCGATCGTCAACACGGTCCTTTATACCTATATTTTCGAACTACGCTATACCCAATTAAGACATGTTACGGATGTCGTTGTTCTCTTTCGATTTCCACTGGCGCGTTGCGAAACTTACGATCCAGATGGCTATAATCGTTGTAAATTGTGTATGCTAAGCCTCTTGGCGCGTATTGAGGCGCTGGTGCTGAGGCGAATAGCATGATCAGGATAAGTTGTCCGTTGGCGACCGAATCAAACCAAGACAGTCAAGAACGAATGAAAACGACACTCTTTGGTGATTGGACACCCACCTTCCTTCCGACCAACTCGTGTTTGTTCCATCTATGATCTCAACTCGCCTTGTCTTCTAAATGCCTTGAGCACATGATCCACTGTGTCTGTGTTGTTCACGCGCTGTCCGTTTTACGACGTCGGAAAGCCTCTGGAATAATCGATGTGAGAAAAAAAGATGGCATCGACGATATTTATTGGCCCCAATTGTATTCACTTTGTATTCGACATTCACTGCATTCAATACTTTACTTGACTGCCTTCATCAACCGTCATCAATATACCATAGATAATCCTAATGAACCAATCAATTTCCAGGTGATATATGATCGAGCCACCAAATAAATCTCCACTGACAGCGCGGAGATTGTGAGATGTTACATGTTGCCATGTCTAAATGAGGTCTCCGAGAACGTGTAAATGACAGTGAGAAAACGGGAGCAACTCAGGGCTGTCATATGTAATATATAAATGAAGGCAAAGATAAAGTTCTCCTCTCCGGGATATAAGGTTCAACATTTCAACGACCGCTTTGACAGCGCTTAGCCCAATTGCCACATTGACTTCCGGGGAGCGAGGCAATGCCCTTCGCATCGTTTTAGGGTCACATCAGACGAGGAATCCCCGTGTCCGTAAAACAATACTCGTGTCACTCTTGGGTGAGGGAAATTCCGATACTTCTTGTGAGTAAGATGAGTCTGAATGCACTCACGGCATTTTCGCAGAACTTGGTGAGAAAGTGCGATGCGTCGTGTGTGGGTAATCATGGCACGTTTGTAGAAGTTAAAGTACAACGACAAACAAACGGAGGACAATGGAATTCTATTTTCCAGGTATTCAGTGTGGCTCCCCTTCTGTATTGTTCCATCGGATTTCATGTTTCCAGAACGGAAATGAGGCAGACCTGTCGAGCATCCTGCCATTCCTGACCCCGTAAGTCTACATGAACAAAAAAACTTGGTTGAGGTATTCACTTCTGCGTCAGAGGGCCGATTCAGACGTTGGCTATCTCAATTGGTGGCATCGGTGGCTGTTGCAGGCTGGCTATTGGGAGGGGAGTGTAGCTTAGGACAAAGGGAGAAGTAATGATAACGACCTGAAAGCAAGGGGCCTTGCAAGGGGCGCCGTTGTGCTAGCCTGCATGTAGCCACGAGAGGTACCTCAGGCGCGACATGTATAAAGCGGGTGCTTGAGCCAGCGGTGTACTCCAAGTTAACACAGATCCTCCTTTGTGAAAGCTCTCCTCAAACAACATGATTTTCCCTCGTGCCGCTGCTGTCTTTGCCTTGGCTTTGCCAATCCTTGCCGCCGCCAACGATCTCGTAGCTCGCGGATCCTGCGACACTGGCACTCTCACCTGCTGTGCCCTCACACAATCTGTAAGCGCGGCATTTGCTTGGTCTTTGGAGAGTTTTCTAACTTCGACTATGTACTTCGTGACCCATCATAGACCACCGCAACCGGCCTGGCGGAGGCCCTCGCTAGTGCCGGCTTGCTCGGAATCAGCATCAGCGCTATCCTCAGTAACGTCAACGGCCTCGTCGGACGTGAGTAAATTCCGTTGCCTATTTCACTTGGGGACGTTATTGACCTCGAGCTAAGTTGCTTGCACTCCCATCACTGTCATTGGGGCGGGCGGAAACTCTTGGTAAGCCGAATATTTGGGTACATGTTAACTTTCATTTAATTATCTCGGACGTTGGAACTCGTAGCACTGCTCAACCGGTCTGCTGCACCAACAACTACATGGTCAGTTCATTCTATCACGACCTTGCTATCTACCTTGTGCTGATTTCGAACGTAAACCAGAGCGGCACCATTGCAGCAGGTTGCACCCCCGTCAACCTGAACCTTTGAACCACTAGCAAATAGTACGATTACTCCTCGCTGAATGGATTCTTGGATGCTTGGATCATGGATGGCCTGAAATACCGTTGCTGTATCGTTGTAAACTTCGTGGAATAATACGAGATATTTGATACGCGGTAAAAGGTCTTCATGAGCTTAAGCCATTTTTCTGAGAAATTGGAAATGTTGAGCAAATAAGGTCGTTGTATGGTAGAAGTTCTAGTCGGCTCCAGGTGGAATCGATGAGGGTCCATACATGCAAATACGTACAAATAAACTCCGCCAATCGGACGGCGATCACATTTGGCATCGATTTAGATCATTTCGTCTTGCTCAACATCAATATCATTCTGTTTCGTGACGCAGAGACAGACACTCTAGTCTCAGGCTCACCATTCCGAAGATGAGGATACTCGACAACTCAATTCGCCACCGCAATCTACTACTACGCCACTTAGTGGCAGGCGCGGACGAGATAAATTTGCACCTCTCAACAAACCTCCCCTCTCCCCGACGGATAGGAGGATCATGTAAAGCGCAGCCATCTCCTCCAGGTGAATGGGTACCTACATGGTTATGAGCAGCGGGGACCTTTTTCATGTCATAATATTACCCCGACAACTTTGGCAGAACTTCTCCTCGGTTCAAGTTCTGGCTATTCCATGTCGGGAGTGACTTAGGCACAAACATCTACTCCACTCATCTCACGTAGCAGATTGTGGACACGACATCAATTCGCCGCGGTGTTTACTCTGCCCCGTCTTCCATTTAACGTTCCAAAAAGATCAATGCTTCAGTAGGAAACATTGTTTACCTCCACTAAGAGAGATGATTCGGAGTCGTAGATTCATTCTTATAAAACCGAAAGGGCCAAGGTACGGTTTGAGGATCGCATGTCGTTCCAAGGCCTGGGCGCCTATGGAACAAGCACGTGATCAAAGCGCAAATCCTCCAACAGAACGCTTGAACCATGCTGAAGCAAAAATTCTTGTTCGAGTCGTTCAGATTGAATGTAATAGAATACATGCATCATCCCACTACCATACACAAGAACTTCACCTCCCTCTTCCGTGATGACCGCACAGCGAAACACCAAATGTACTCGGAAAAGGAAGGTGGCATACAAAAAAAACGAAAACAGGACTCAACCTCAAGCTCAAGACCAGCTTCACTCGAACCACCTCGTAACCCGCAAGATGATGACCCCAAAACCACGAAACATTGACGACGAACCGAGGCTTCATCCACTCCTGCTGGATCCTTCACCCAAACTCAAGTTCTGCAACTCCTTCAACATCTCCGCGCTCATGGTCGAAGAACTGAGAAGCATGCTGCTACCGTCAGGCATCTGAATGGGAACTTGGATTGCCCCGCTGCTAGACTTGTGAGAAGGGGCTGTGGCTGCGATGTCGTATTTCGAGCCGTTGTCGATCACCGAACATTCTGCGCCAGGGCGACAGAAAGGTTTATGGTTCTTCCAGTCCGCCTTTTGACAATCCTTAGAACAGTAGTATGGTTTCTTGTCGTTGTCGCATGCTCCAGAGCCTGAAGAAAGAGATGATTAGCGAAAGCGTTCAGAGTGTTCTCCGAATTCAAGAACGTACATCGTTGAAGCATGGCACCAGTATCGGCCTCAACATGACATTCCGGCGCGGCGCATCGATACCTGAATGGGTTCTTCAACCTCTTGATCGCCATCTGATTCCTCCCCTGTTCCATTTGAGCCTCCCGCTCCTGCATGGCCTTCACTCCAATTGGACACAAATGATACAACTCCGGAGCCTGGACTGCGAGTGTTTTGAATGTGCGGCTCATGAACCACAATACGGACGGGGATGCAGGTGCGCCCGGGGGAGAGACACCTGGAGCACGGCAGAAGATCGCAGCCTGATTGCAGTGATGTGTGGCAGCGAAGAGGTAGCGGGTCCTGATGGGGGCTCCCTTGGTTGCAGAAGCCACATGCCAGTTAATGAGCTGTCCATGGGCCATAGCTTTGACCTTGGGAGATGAGTTGGGTCCATAGGCGGCTTTGATGAGGTACTCGCGAGCACGCTTGCGGTTTGCTTTGCAACCCAAACCGATAGCAAGTCTGGAGGAGAAGGTGAATATATGCGCCCAAAAATCAATACTCAAAAAGTTCACACCTGATGGCGTAGTCCAATGCAGCTTCTCCGTCTCCACGGTCAGCCTCTGCGTTGACAATCCTTTCCGGTTTCTCTTCGATCTTCTTGCGAATGATTTCCATCTGTTTCATCATGTTCTCCCCTTCGAGCTTTGCATCATACTCCTGTCCGTCCGAAGGATGGATCCTCGACCACTCCATGTAGTAATTAAGGAGCATTGACTCGGCCTTGATCTCTTCGTTGTACTCCTGCTCCAGTTGCTTTTCGAAATCAGACTTTTGGGGTGCAGATGGAGCAGGAGCCAAATCCTCGAACTTGATCGAATCCGGTGTGGCGTGCGCCGCGCCTCGAGGTCCACAAGAGAGAGCGATCATGCCAAACAACCTCGCGAAACTTTCTTGGGCGATAGCGATCGTCCCCCTCTTCGAAACGCTTATGTTGCAAAGGGGTTCAGGTTGGACGCCGAGCTTGCGAAGCTCCTTACCGACAGCCAAGGCCAGGACTTTGTCCTCGGTAGACAGTTTCCAGGGGGCATACGGCGCAGGGGCATCAGGATAGAGCCTACGATCGTTCATCCCCAGGTTGCTGATTGCAAAGGCATGGAGGATAGCTTGGGCGACGGTCGGAGCTGCCTGGTAAGCAGTCTCCGGGAAAAACGCCGCCCCACTTTCGTCCGACTTGAGCCCAATGGGTAGACGCTCCATATGAGAGAATTGAGAGTGAGGTTGGATGAAGAATACAACGTGCGAAGGGGTGGGCTCGAGCTGGACGTAACGAACGTCGAAGTGCCATTCATTCGGAACGAACCCAGAAGGAGTCTTTGCGCGACGCGGAAGAGCATTGAATGCTTGTACGAGTTCTCTAGACATGATTCAGAGTAAATAAGCCGAATTGACTGATATAATACGGTGGTGGTGGTGAAAGGTCAGAAGGACAAAGAAATTTGAATGATGGCCCGCCTTTTATATACTCAGCCGGCAATTTCCGTTTATCTATCTATCTTTTTCAAATTCTTCGGTGCCTCGTTTTTGCATTTCATCTGAAGGTTCCACTAAGAATCCAAGAAAACCCACACGTCGGGCTGAAAATGTACCCAAGTAGTTGGGTTTTGAGAGCTTGAACCTTGAGCTTGAACCTTGAAACCATGTAAATTGATAGACGCCGAAGACCAAACTTCTCACAAATGTCACCCAGTGAATGCTACCTCTGGCACTCTTTTACAGATACGACGACAGAGATAGAGAATTGACCCAAAGGCTTTCTCTGACAAAGTTAAGCTCCGAAAAAGAGGGTCATACTCTGATGAAGACGTGTATTCACGGCAGGTGGGGTGTGTCTTTGCAAAGTCTTTGTGGCGCAATGGACATTTGAACGCCAGTTGATATCTTCCGTGCTAGACACGCATATGTGGGGCATATGTGGGTCATGCTATTATAACTAGGGCATGATTAAATTCCTTTGAGGATCTTTCGCAGTGAATCCTGAAATGTATACCTTCCGATTCGCCCTTCCAGACATGCTTTCATTTGAATCATTTCTCAATCTAACTGACTATAATTTTCACACATCCGCACGTTTAGTCCCTTTCTATTAACCAACAAGGACTGTTATTCATTGCAGCTTCCTTCTTCCTTGACCGATGGAATTTAAAGGGCATGTCTGATTCCCCAGGAGTTCTGAACATTTCGAAGATGGCAAGTCGATCATCAGCCCATCTTTATGTAAAATGGTTCGATATTCAATATTGTTCAATCTTTCCTCCGACCTTTCCCTAGGAATCCTTGAAGAGCCTTGAAGCTTGAAGCTTGAAGACTTGTTTTGAGTCCGTTGCCGCTTGCCAGTCCAAGGCAAGCGCTGAGCGCTCAGTGGATTGATTTCACGTGGTACTGTACTTTATGGTCCGGATCCGGAACTCCGGGGCTATCCAGGTCGCCACCACCGTCGTTCCCCGCGTCGCCCCAACATCATCCAGTCCTCCAAGCCTTCCACCTTCCAAAGACCATCCTCGAGGCTAAAGCTATGTCAATCGCACACGGAATCAGAACACTAGGTGTCCTCGGCGCAGGCCAAATGGGCACCGGCATCGCGATGGTCGCCGCCCTTCGCGCCAAGGTGCCTGTCTTGTTGCACGATCGCTCGAGTGAGCAGGTCGCGAAAGGTCTCTCTCTAGTCGACAAACTCCTAGCGAAGGATGTCTCCAAGGGCCGTCTCTCCAACGAAGAAGCGAAAGAGGCCAAGGATAGGATCACCGTCGTTGGCTCTGAACAGGGGATCAAAGGGCTGAGAGACGTCGATATGGTTGTTGAGGTATGCATCTTTTTTTTTTTCTGTCTAAAGAAGGATATAATTGATTGTGTTCGACCTCGCGTCTAGGCAGTTTCAGAGTCTCTGCCTCTCAAGCAAAGCATCTTCGCGTCATTTGCTGCCGAGCTGAGGCCAGATGCCATTCTGGCTTCAAATACAAGTTCAATCAGCATCACAAAAATAGCTGCTGCGTCTATTCGTGAGGGGATCAGTGCCGCCAGTGAAGAGGGCAAAAAAAGTGCTTCACGCGTTGTTGGTACGTCCAGATTTCTTTTTGATTGATTAATATTTGACATTTCATATAGGTCTCCATTTCTTCAACCCCGTCCCTGTTATGGTACATCCTCTTTTTCTCTAGACCAGAGAGAACCAAGGGAGCGGTTACTAAACTCATTCACAGAAACTTGTTGAACTGATTTCTGCCCTCCAAACGTCCGAAGAAACTCTCGAAAGGGCACGTTCATTCGCAGTTGCGATGGGAAAAGGTCAGCTCTCATTTCACTCAAACATCGATCACCCGAAAATATTCACCACTTCTCGCCCACTTACAGAGGT
Source organism: Psilocybe tampanensis (assembly GCA_019904355.1). Classification (NCBI taxonomy): domain Eukaryota; kingdom Fungi; phylum Basidiomycota; class Agaricomycetes; order Agaricales; family Agrocybaceae; genus Psilocybe; species Psilocybe tampanensis. The sequence continues at coordinate 56,878 of JAHXRV010006813.1, forward strand.
GACCGTATCGAAAGACGTCCCTGGGTTCGTCTCAAACGCCCTTCTGATGCCATTCATCAACGAGGCAAGAGTTTGATTCCTCAACCCCCACTCAACCAAAACACTGACGTCTATTTGTTCATTTCCCCACAGGCCATTATGTGTCTCGAGAAAGTAAGATCCGGCTACTCTCATGTAACCTGAATGTACTCGAACGTCCAAATTGATAGGGAACGGCCACTCGTGAAGACATCGACACCACACTCAAGCTCGGAATGAACCACCCAATGGGTCCATTACAGCTCGGTACGCATGCCTCTAATCCTTCATCCCGGATCCTCTGACTCACTAATCACCCAACCCACAGCTGACTTGTCCGTCCACTCTCCCTCCTCCCTTCTTAAACTCACACTTATCATTATTCACAATCTAGCATCGGCCTCGACACCTGCCTTGCCATCCAGCAGACCCTGTACGAAGGCACCCGCGACTCAAAATACCGACCCAGCATCCTCCTGGAACGAATGGTCGACGCTCAATGGTACGGAAAGAAGAATGGAAAAGGATTTTACGAATACAAGTAGAGGATACATACCACGTAGGGATAAGCCTCTATGCTTCAAAATTAATCATCTTAATACACGTAAGATTGGGACGCTTTTCCTTCAGAGACTCCATATCCAAGTGCTCCTGCAATCGTCCAGACCAGACTTCAGAACTAACATTTTATCAAGAGGATCCTTTGGATACGTTGTTTCTTGAAGTTGACAGTCAATCAAAGACGCAAAATCCGCCATATTTGAAGGGGGAAAATAGTGGATTCATCCAGGAATTAAACAGCGAAAAGTAACAAAAAAACAAAAACAAAAACGAAGAAAGAAAAAAAGAGAGAGAGAGGAATCAGGACACAAACAAAAACTAAACAAAATCCACTCCTTTATATACGAATCCCCACGTTCTATTCATAGAACAGCACGGTGATAACCGAATTAAATCCGTTATTCGCAAAGCATCCTTTTCCGCCCTCCCAGAGTCCCAAAAACCACATCCACAGAGAGCCACACACTCCACGACAACAGTCCGAGCGAAAAAACGCAGCCGATCCACAAGGTTTGAATTACTGCACACTAAACCGTCGAGAAAGACCGGTTTGACGCCCTTCGCTTGTAATGACAGACGGACGGATATGAGTGTGTGTGAACCTCGTTATTTGTTTGAGAGAGTAGGGGGGGAGAGGGGGGTGTTGTCGATCATCGATGGGTGTGGTGCCAAAGGGATCCGAGTACCACATTCGCCTTTTCCGGATCGATCACAACTTGTCTTTGCCCGAAACAAAAAAAAAAGTGTGGATCGCAGATTGCTGTGTACGCGTGGGTGGTTGGGGAGGACGGATGTGTGGGTGTCGTGGACCAAGAAGACCGAGTCGTAAGCGACGAGCTGATAGGTCGAAACGGCGCAAAACGGGCATAAGGACGAAAACCATTATGTTGGAAAGCATGGTGGAACTGATAGTTTTTCCTTCGTTCCTTTCTGATTTCCCCGCCCCCTTCTGACCGTTTCCCTTGTTCCCGCTTATGGCCCTTTTTCGCTATCTATCCGAAGAGGGAAAGGTTCCACGATTCGCATTGATATCTGTAGATGGAGGGAGGGGCCTTGAAGACGCGGCGGAAAAAAAGAGGGGGAAAGGGGGGTTCTTGGGTCCCAAAGGAGGATATGAATGCGAGAACTGACAAAATCAATCGATCACAACTTCTTGTTTCCGGTGGACCCCATCCCGTATCCGTCATAGATATGACCTATTTCCCGTTTCTCCGAGCCCATTGGTGCAGTTGGAATGCGTTTTTGCGTATGAGAAAACTCTCTTTAGAGCGGTCTCGGGTGGAGTGAAAACACTTCCAAGCGACGAGGATAAAAACAAAAATGATCGCGCCCAACAAGCAGGATCCGGGCTGTGCTTTTTTTGAACCTCTCCGGCTGCCTGTCCAAGCCCATGACGATGACGATCAGAGAAATCTAGGCAGGGAAAAAGGAGACCCAGCCCCCCTTCCCAAACTTAGACAATCAGATCCGTTTTTCCTTGTTTTCTTCAGCTTTTGTCGATAATGTTGGCATTTTTTTCTCTCCGGACTTGATGTGGTTTGCACACTGCCGCAGGATGATTTTCCTTCTTAGACATAGAAGAATGCCAACTTCTATTGTCGATTTTATGGACACGGTCGCCACCACAAGGTAAAATCGAATAAATGTTGCAATGTGGGTACAGAGCCGTCCCTATAGAAAACAAGACGGAAAGAGAATGCATAGTCAGCAACGGATCGAAACATAGCGCATAAAGCCACATTAGAACCCACTGAAAAATTAGCTCACAGAGCCACCATGCGCCGTTCGACCAAAAACTGAAACTTTGTACTGAAATAGACCCAAGAGCAACCCAAGAGCAGGTGGCAAAGACGAGTCCAACAACCTACAGCGAGTTCCCCGCTGATGTGTTTTCCCACCCCTATCCAATTACGCAGCACCTGCGATAAATAAAGCCAGGCATGATGCATGGAGGAGTTCATAACTTTGTAGAAACGTTGAACCATCGGTGTGTATTGACACAATGAGTGTAACGAAAGCAACCCGATCTGCCTGAGAGCGCGATCTATGAGAATGTATCCCAAGACAAATGCCAAAAAGCCGCAGCAGTATCCGGAGGTGGTCGAATGTGAGAGAGCGGACGAAATTCATGGTCTTCTTGGCTGGCCCTAACGAGCCTACTGGGGAAAGTTCCACCCACATGAAGTCAAGTAAACTTCCGTTCCTTGTCCCTCCAAATGCTTCTTAACTGACTTAAAGCCAAATGCCAAAACCTCGAGGCAAAAACGACGATAAGGATAGTTCTTGCGATGACGGCCCAATGATGCCCTCCAGAGTCCAGAAAGCAAAGCGTGTAATGGAGGTGGGCGTGAGATTCGAAATTAAGAAGATGTTGCTTGGGATATGATCTAGAAGACGAGTATTCAGCATTCAAGCCAAAATACACCAATATGGCCTCATCATGAAAGGGTAAGACGGGGGGTGGGATACATGGATAATGATAGAAAAAGCTGGGATAATGATAGAAAATCAGAGGCGGTTTCACACATACCCTTGCGGTACATCACGCCTTCAAAGGAAAGTGATATTATTTCCTCTTCTCACACACCGGACCCGAGAGGTTTGGAAGATGAAGTCCTGGATTTTGGGAAATTAAAACTTGGTTCCAGGTTCGATGAGACTAGTGGATGGTCTTGGGGACGTTGAGAAGGTCAGTTGGTCCCACGAGTCTAGCATCGAAGGCCAACTGGCACACCGGTGAACAAAATGGTGTCAGTAAAAAAGAAACCTTCATGAGAAAAAAAGAAAAGAAAGAAAAGAGGAAAAAGGCTCAGCGCTGTACCAGGTACAGACTGAAATGGGATCTCATGTTCTCAACCGCCCAATAGACCCTCATTCCCCTACGTCCCATCCATACATCACAACCGTAACGATTTCTTCCCATTCCCAAACTCGTTCCATTCAATTACCAATCCAAAATCCCATCCCCACATACACCATCGCTACAGAGCCCCAAAAGTAGACACCCACACCCAAAGGGAAAAATGAAAGAAGCGAGAGGGCCCAGAAACCAGCACCTATAAACACACTACCACACGCTCGTCCTTTTCAAAAAGAAGAGGAACACGCGGTTGAGCTCTTCGCGTGTGCGCTGTTGGGTGTGTTCCCTTTGAAAACTCAAAGGTACTGTGTCATTCAAAGAAAAAGAACAACCACGTCCGGGACCACCAGCAAACTGAGTTGAATGCCCCACCGATAAGTGTAGAGCGATTTTCAGAGCTGGCTTAGCTTTTGAACGACTTCGACAGGGTAAACCCCATTGTCCGACCGTGCCTTTGCGAGCGCCATCTTGGGTCTCTGGACGGCGTCGCCTATTGTGTCTTTGGTCATGGAAAACTGTCGGTCCTGCCTTACGATCACTTGGAATGACGCTGTGTGTCTCTAAGCGTGGATCGGGGAAAGGACACTTTACGGCGGCTTCGGGGCCCTAAACTGGATCTCGTATCCACCCGGAGGATATGGATGCACGTTCAGGATAGCAAACGGCAAGAAAAGGACAGAAAAAAAGAAAAGAAATCGAGAGAACATAAATGAGCAGAGGACACAGAAGAAACGCCACGACGCGAGAAGACGAACAGGACGGGCGAGCACTGACTGGGGGTTGGAATCGACCCTTTTACAAAGACATCATGGCCTTTCTCGACACAGAGAAAACGAAAAGAAAACAGGTAAAAATTGACCTCACCAATTCTGAAAAGCCATCGCCTCGTGAACGGAAAAATCCCCCTAGATGCAAAGGGAAGATTTTTAAGTCTCTACCGGATAGTTGGTTCTCCTTGTCGGTTTTGTCCACCTCGCATAATTGTATCTTGAAGGATGGTCGTTACACCACGAATTGAAGGCGGCGTCATTGTGCCAGTTTTAGAAGAGATTGATCCATGTCTTGCCGACAGAACGAACAATTGGCAAAGTCTTGATAAGCCATGTTGGAAAGCCTTATGTACGATCTTTCAGCGGGAGTTACGATGGTGGTGGTTGTGGAAAGAAGACGATGGTGGAACGCGTAACTTCGGACAACTCATCCAGTCACGCGCATGCGGCAAGGCACAAGTAAACGGTTGCTCCTAAACCATCTCCTATCTCATATGTACTTCATTCTATTTACACCGTTCAATGACAATTCTATACTTATATACCACTCATGATCATTATGCACCTTATCCAGTCAGTCGAAATTTGAAATTTGACCTCTGCATCACGAAATAATGAAGAGAAAAAAAACATCCCTGGCCTACTACGACCCTTCCGGAAACCGCCACAAAAAGAGGAAGTATATGGTATTGCGGTCGATATATGTATCCAATATAAAGGGTAACGGACGGGTAATAGGTATTGAGACCAGGCTCCGAGTATATGTAGGCAGTCGAAGACACAACCCATGATGCATGACCAGTATATGTGTCAGGTTTTATATCGTATTACACCCTTCACGCAGGCAGCTCAAACTTCTGGCCTTGAAGTACTCTAGAATTAATGACTCGTGTCAGCAAACAGGCTATAAAATGACGCAAACTAAATTCAGGAAATAGACGCACTTTGTGACATAGACATAGAAAAAGTCGATGTATAGACCAGTTTGGACAATTCCGGCTGTCACTGCAATGGGGTCCACGACGCCTTCGGTGTAATACCTAGTACAAATGCAACGCGTAAGTAAGAAATTTGAACACGTAGATCAACCAAAGACGAAGCGGCGCCGTGTACGGTGATGATGTCATCGCGACACGACACCACCTCAACAGGCCAGCGAAGCTGAAATGAACAAGAACATACCTGTAGATCCAGTTAGGAATGTACAACGCCCTGTACACACCCAGCGCAGCCAGGTAATGCGTCGTGATTGTCTCCGCCTCTCCTGTTCGTTGGAGCATGAACAGCTGGGGCAAGATAGCTACCGCCTCTAGCCAGATGGAGAATGACCAGAGAATTTCAGAGAATGTGAATTTGTAGTTGAAGATGAGCGCGAAGATTCCGGCTGGCCCGAGCAGGTATTCAATCTTGAACGTGTCAATTGAAGGGTCGTGTGTTGGTCTAGGCAAGGGAGTATGTTTGGGTCAGTTAAAACGAATAGTAGACGGTGAGCATGTCGGATGGAAGGGTACCGAGGGCATGCAATGAGTAAACAGGGAACACATACCTATACTTGATGTTCATGAGGAAGAGGATGTAGCAACTGCTTGCGATGAAGAACAACTTCATAATCGTGTTGTACAGCGAGATGTAGCGGAAGAACAAGTCGAGATATCGCGTAACAAACACGGCAACGTAAAGGGCCTGAGTCTTGAATGAAATGCCTTATGTGCACACCATTAGTTTTGCTTCCCTCCGCGACGGACAAGGAAAGTGAGCTTGGACGCACCTCGACATGACCGTGTTGTTGTTATCTTATGAATGAGAATAAGGATAGACGCCAGATGCGACAAATCACCTATTCACGACAGCGTATCCTTCAGCACTTAACATCTTCAAAGCGAGCAAAAGACTGCGCACCAAGCAACCGGAACAAATTCATGATTTTTCCAGCCCAGAGTCGGGATTATGGACTTGAAACGGATCGTAAAGATATGTAGAATGCACAGAAGATTCGCCAACGACTTCCAAGCGCACGGCGGGCAGAAAGCTGAGCGAAAGGTGCAAAGAGCGTTGTCGCTGTGGAACGAGTTGGTATGCGATCGGGAACGTTGACTGCGACGTGTTCGTCACTCGTATGCTGATGACAAATACTCTCTCACGCTTTTTATAGCTCCCCATCAACTTCGGTGCTAAGTTCGCTCGTTGAACTTTGCGCGTTCATTGTACAGTCAACATGGTGTATGATCAATTTGAAACAAAGGGCATAACGCCATAAAGAACTGAATGGCAAAAAAAAAAAAAAAAAAAAAAAAAAAAAGCGATTTTCCAGCCTGTCTTAACAAGTTGGTCTCGATGTTCACTCAGGGTCTGCCTGGAGACCCTTGCCCATTTAAACTAAAAAGATTTTCAGTCTCGACGACCTGAAATCGCCGATCGATGATATGAGACTCCCTGGTCTTTTCGGTGGTCCCAGAATCACCCTGCGGATGATGACTACGCTTAGCAGGCGGTCACTTCTACATTCAAAATTTAGGGTTGTGAGAGTCATCCTTGAAATCCCTTGTGCAACACTTGGCGATGCGCAAGCTCAACTCTAGACAAGAGAAAACTTCTTCATTCTCGCGATCGAACAGCGAGGCCTCTACTATCTTATGGCCTTCTAAGTTCTAACCAGTAATCAGGAAGGGGTGTTCGCATCATTCAAATTCCGCCTCTGCAGCCTGGTAAACGTTCTCCTCGAATCAGTCAGCAGAATACTCGAAGAGCTGAGTCAGTGCCGCTCAGATATCAGGATGCAGTTTCATGAAGAAATTTATGTCCCAACTCTATCCCCGTTGCCATGCCGTTCTGCTATTTTTGGGACAAGGAAAAACGATTTCCCAGTCGACCAATGTTCTTCAAGCCTCGTCAAGACCACGACATAAGGAGATTTTCCACATCTTAAATGTCCTCGTCGTAGTACAAGCTGCTTCATAGAGCACAAGAAATGGCATTATTGAAAGACCAGCGCGGCCTTTTGAATTTTAATCTAACAAGTGTACCAGCTGCCTCAATTGCTGCCGATCAGACCATGGGCGCCTATCATTAACCCCAACTTTCCAAAAATAGCCCCAGCACGAGATGAGTGACTTGCTGGCTTCGATCAACGATCTTATTCAGTTCAGTCCAGACCGTGAATGCGCCTTAACCTTAGGCAGTCTCATTGGTTCATCCTCATATTTTTTCTCTTTTTCTTCCAACGATCACCCTTGCCTCAGTCATCCCATACAATTCACGTCGAAGAACGTTCATCCCCCGGATTCTCTCTCTACCAATGGCTTACTCATACCAGTTGAAAATTTTCGAGAAAGATCGAGTCAGAGGGTCCTGCAGCGTATAAAAGGGGGAGGGGAGAGGCTCGTCTTCCCTACTTCTCGTCCAACTCCCCACATCTATCTTGGATTGATTCCAACTTTGGATTTTACCCCACTTACACCCTTGCCTCTTATTTATTTCACTTCACTTCGCTTCGACACTTTCATTCACCACTTCGCATCATGAAGTTCACCTCCATCCTTGCCGCTACTCTCCTGGCCACGCAGAGCGTGTCAGCCCACTGTACGTTCTCCCATCTTTTTCTCTTACCAACTTCATTTTTTTTCTAACTTCATCTCCAGACGTCTTCAAGACACTTCTTGCTGGCTCGAAATCATCGACGGCCGCCGTTCGCCAACCACAGAGCGTTGAGCCTATGCACGACATCACCGAAGCCGGTATGACATGCAACGTCAACCCTTCACCTGCAGGAGAGACCGTCTCCGTCAACGCTGGCGACACCATTGGATTCAAGCTCAGCAACTCCATGTACCACCAAGGCCCCGTCTCCATCTACCTCGGCAAGGCCCCAGGCTCTGTAGCGAACTGGGACGGCAGTGGTCCCGCTTGGTTCAAGGTACGTTAAACTCAATCCTTTTCGTTCCATATTCAACTTCAACTAAATTCTCGACCTCATTAGATCGCCGAATGGGGTGCTTCCTCTGCCAATCCTCTCCGATTCACTTCTTACAACTTGGACACCTTCACAACGACCATCCCAGAAAACGTCCCACCCGGAGAGGTATGTTATCCTTTTCACACCACTCTCCCATCTTTCCGTCACTCACCTTCTCCTTTCACAGTACCTCGCCCGCATCGAGCAAATCGCTCTGCATCTCGGCACCGGCGTCCCAGAGATCTTCGTCTCATGCGGACAAATCAAAGTCGAGAACGGTGGTAGTGGAAGCCCACCAGGTGTTTCCATCCCAGGCTACGTCGCCGCTAACGGTACGTTCTGTCCTCCTACCATTTGTCTCCAAAAACCTTGTACTTATAACCTTTATCATTAGACCCCGGCGTCATCGCTGACATCTACAACAACGGAGGCAAGCCCTACACCGTTCCCGGACCCACCGTCTGGCGCGGATGAATGACCCGGTCATGACTTTCACCTTCTTCGCTACTTCTTTCTTGTTGTTTTCCCCTTTCGTTTCATCTTAGATTTTTCTTTGTTTATGTTTTGGATTTACTGCATGTAGTACCTCTCTTTCGTTTGATCATCGACTCTCTTTTGGTTCTCGGTTAGTCTAGTCTGGAACTATTTCTATCCATTTGTAGACCATACCATAGATGTTTTTTTTTTTTTTTTTGGAGTTTGTGGAATATACATCGCTTTCCTCCACTCTTATTCCAAGTCCGTGAAATGATCAGTTCTTTCGAAGTGAAGTTTTCGAAGAACAAAAAATAGTTTTCGTCGATTCAAAGACAAAAATGCATTCAAAGTACAATCGCTCGTCTACTCAGGATACTTATATACATCATAACAAATCATAATAATTTAAGCGTTGTTGGCGAGGAGGTTGACGGTTCCAGATGCTGTTAAGAATTACCATTCCGATGTCAGAACCAAGACATAGGTAAAAAAAAAAAAAAAGGAAGTGAACGTACGAATGCTAGTCAAAGCGTTCTTGACGGCCAAGTTACGGATCTTAGTGGACATAGCAGCAGGTGTGATGTTTCCGTCCTTGCCGATCAAGTAAGCAACGAGGCCAGCAATATGGGGTGTAGCCTAAACAAAAAAACCGATCAGTCATGACGCCGACATTCAGAACGAAGAAAGAAAAGAAAAAGATCCAGGAGGATGAAAAATAAAAAAATAAAATCTCACCATCGAAGTTCCAGAAATGCTGTTGGTAGCAGTGGAGCTGCCGATCCATGTGCTAGTAATGCTGGTTCCAGGGGCGAAGATGTCGACGACGCTGCCATAGTTCGAGAACGAGCTTCGGACATCGCCAATGGTGCTAGCACCGACAGTGATCGCTGAGGCCTCGCGGGCAGGGGATGTGTTCTTGGCGTCGACGTTGTCATTGCCGGCAGCGACGACAACGTGAACTCCACCAGCGGTGAGCTAGGTGATGGTGTTAATGATCACAATACCAAACGCGAAAAAAAGGATCTTACACTTGCGACAGCTTTGTCCAATGCAGTAGAAGTGCTTCCACCAAGGGACATTGACACAACGGAGGGTCGGCCAGAGGCTTTGGCTTGGGACAAAACCCAGTTCAAGCCAGAGACACTGTACATAATCCTACGTGAGCATGACATCCAGAATACCATGGGGAAAGGGCAATTTACATTCCAGAGGTGGATCCAGAGCTAAAAAAAAAATCAAATTTGAAGTTACAGAATCAGTCATCGATTAAGAAACTGATTAGAAGGAAAGCCACCCACCCAGAGTCGCTCAAAACCTTGACAGCAATGAGATTGGCCGCCTTAGCGACACCGTATCGTGTGCCACCGGCAGTTCCACTACACACAGATAATTGGTATCGTTACAACGAGGCGGGAAATAAGAACACAAATTCAAGCTTACGCGCAGTGAGTACCATGGCCATGTCCATCGGAATTAGTGTAGTTGTCGAAGCTGGCTCCCCAGCGAGCACGACCACCGAAATCGGACTGCACGATATATTGATTAAAACTTGATCACGACATGGAATATCATTCCAGTGGAAACTTACGTGGCCGACATAAATTCCGGTGTCTGTAGTCGTCAGTCGATCAGCAACAGCGATGTATGCTAAAAACACTCAACACTTACCGACAACATAGATATCAACACCAGCTCCAGCAGTGGAGTCGTAGGTGTAGGAGTACGTCAAGGCGGAGGTCGAAGTGCTTGAGAGCTTCGCATCCTGGCTGATACGTTGAAGACCCCAAGGAGCATTGGTCCTATATGAATAAACGAACATCAGTAAAAGTGCACGAACTGTAATCTAAAAATAAGACGTACTGTGTGACGCTGGCGAACGCATGCATAATACCGTCCTCTTCGATGTACTCGACGTCATCAGAGTCACGGAGGGCGCTAAGGGTGGCATCATCGAGAGCTCCTGCAATTACGATTTGAAATTAACATCCAATTTCCAGAGGAAAACAGAAAGTGTAAGACAAACCAGCGAAGCCGTTCAACTTGTCCCAGTCAACAACCTTGGATTGAAGACCATGCTTAGTGATGTAGCTCTTTCTTGGTGCGCCGGACTTGAACTTGACGATATATTTGCCAGTCTTTTCACCGTTGAATTTCTGGATGGCATGCTGGGGTCGCGGCGAGGGGGCGGCCAGAGAAGGCAGGGCCAAAGACACGGCAAGGATGATCGCGGTGAAGAAGCGCATTCTGAGAACGACGATGACGATGACTGGGTGGAAACCAAGGAGGGGAACTCTTCAGGATAGAAGTGCACTGAAGAAAACATCGAGAAAGTTTGTGGGTTTTTATACCATTTTCTCCAACGCCCTCGTGCCTTGGGTCTCCATCGTCAAAGACAGAAGGAAAACAAAAATGCGTAGGATTGCAATAGAATTGCAAGGCCAAGATATGAGTGCGTATGGCTCGAACGGAGATAGAAGAAAAAAGGAAGAAAAAGGGAAATGAAACCGCACGGTTGGGAGTCGTGATTTGGGTTGTGGCTTGTCCGTTCGGTGCTCCTCGGTGCACTTCGATGCTTGGACATTGTCTTCGGTAAATATCCAACTTCTGCTGGGACGAAGATAGTCGTGTTCTTGGTATCTCTATCAATAAATTAAGTCAGATCTTTTGAAAAACTCTATCTAAACCTCATGCTCACTGGATTCACAGTACGTCCTCCAATATTTACTGCCCCTCTAGTGCTGCCCTCCTGAGTCGAAAGAAATCAGAGAAATGCAACTATATCGATGAGTCTGACTCTCCAGGGATCCAGGACTCACCTTCTAAAAACCCGATAGCGTGACCAGTCAAGTCCTGACGAAAGAAACAAATGTCAGTGGTACATAGACGCCAATAATGAAAACTACCGAGCATATACTTTTTTCAGTCAACCGCATGTAGACTCTCCGCCGACATGCTGTGCCAAACTCTTTCGCCAAGACTTGATGATTCCTTTATGGCACACGAGCCTGCACGAGATTGAGAACACAAAAGCAATCGTAAAGTCCCAAATCAAAAAGAAAAAAAAAAAATCGTCGCGATCCCCGGTGGCTCCCCAAATGCACCAGCCACGCAAATGTCAAAGAACAGGAAAAGATAAAAATTGCTAAGAGTGACCTTCATAGCGTGAAGCGAATGCAGAATCAGATTTCAAGCAACGGGGAGAGAAACCACATGAGCTAGACCATCGAATAGAAATGCCAGAGCCGCTATCTAAGCGAGTTGGCGCCTCATGACACTCCTCTTATCGGTTTGAGGAAGCGACAAGGTGGGCTACGGTGGGCTTGTGGCCCAATGGCGTCCAAACCACACTTCAAACAACATGTGGCAAGACCAGCATCTGCGATGCGCGCATGGTGTCTTCGAAGTTCGGAATCACAACAGAGGAGTTTGAAGCATGTGCAGTACGTTGGCAACACATAAGATTGAAAAGGTTGAGTGGCATGATAATCGGTACGATAATGGCGTCATTATCAGTCAGAACGGCCATGTGGACACCATCCAAGGCAGGTTGGACCATGTCGAGGTTGAATAAGAGCGAGGCTGATTCATTGGGACGTAAAAATTCGTAAGAAGTCGTTAAAGATTGGAAATAGGGACTCGGACGGGGAGAAAGGCATTGATCCATCTCGTCGATTCAAGGAGAATTGAATAAAAACTTGGTTGTACGATGTTGTCAAGGTCAAGAAAGAGATAATTCAATTATTTAATGAATTTCTGAATCGGATAACTACTTAGCATTAAGTACCAGAGACCTTGCGCGGCCCGGCGGCCCCTACCTAAATATACCTGATCCACTCCACCAACTCGCCGAGTCGCAGCTCAACATGTTTGATACTTATAGGTCATCGTTGTCTTGTACGAAGTTCTGGCCGTTGCATACCGAGATTTTGCTCTTTTTTAAAGAAAAATTAAAATTAAAGGACGTTGACTTCAGCCTTACAGAAAGAGACAAAGAAACAAAGAAATAAGTACAATTTTCTTACAGTTTAGACGACAAACCCACCACCATAAATCCAGACCATGACCGCCGTCTTCTGCTTCCTGTTCAGACTCGGTGCTCATATATTCACCCTGTACGCCGATGAGATCCAAGAAGCCCAGGCTCAAGGGACTTGATTCCTGGATACAAGAATCCCCAACTGGGTTGCCTGGAAGACAGACTTTTGGACGGGTGGGGGTTGGGGTGCTTGCCATCTCTTCGCCACAGGAATTGGCGGACGGTCGGTAGGACTTGAGTTCCTTGAACGACGACTTGCTGGGTTGGCCCGGTTGAGCGATGGGTTTTTGGCCTAGAGTTGGGAGAAGAAGAAATGTTCAGAGCACAAATATGAGGGGCTTCATTTTTATTCAGGGAATGGTATGCCCTCCATCCTTTGCGGCTTCCGAACCATTTTCTCATAACTAGACGTCCCAGAAGGACAGCCTAGAGCCGGTATCAACACCCGCGGATCGTCGCATTCCATTCCCGTGTCAAGAATCCGCCGCTGCTTTATCTCTTCCTCTCATAGTATGAAAAGTGATAGCATTTAGCAATCCATGACACTAGCCAAGCATCTCGGTCATGGTGTGCTTTTTTGCGTTGTCTGAATCACAGCATTTCAATGACAATGTTAAAACCAAAATAGTTTTGACGGTTCCCGTACCATATGCTTTGATCATTGGAAAGGAAGAATCTTTACTCCAACCCTCTTGATGGCGTCCATGTCTTCCCAATGCTTCGCGCTTTCAAACAACCACATCACCGCGAACTTCTGGCCAGGAAAGAAAGTTGTGGTCGTACGGGTTGACCTATCGTACATTCCATTATTAACAGGATTTGAAACACGACACAACTCGAGTTCTTTTGACATTATGAGGCGGATATTGAGGGGTTGTATGATGGTTTGTTGACGAGCAATGCTAACTAGGGGAGTGGCGGCGGTAAGAGTGTCCAAAACGCTGTCAATGCTATTGGTCCCTACTTTCAAGATAAAGGACAAGATAGAAACGAAAGAAAATTTGCTAAAAATGATACACTTATCACAATACACTTATCACAATGCACTTGTCTCCCTGTCTTCCCTGCCGTCAAGCCAGCTGGTGCACATCGGACACCTTTTAGCCTATGCAAGATAAAAATTGGTTAGACAACTTCGGCTTGATCTCATGGCGAAGAATAGACCTTGGAGCTAATTTCCTTCCTGCAATAACCACACTTGGTCGTGTGGCGGATGATGGAGTCATGGCTGAAATACCCGTAGACATTTGCAATGGTATAGAGGACGAGTCCAATTCCAAGAAAGTTGACGAATTGATCGATGAATACCCTTGGGAAAAAAAAAAAAGAAAGAAATGAGGATCCACTCAAGGAAAGAGAATTCAGTTGACAAATACACACCCATAGGTAAGGATAACTGCCCCGTCTTCTATCGCTTGCTTACGCGTATTGTACCCTAATTGCTTTTCGAAATGAGGCCCTCTTCGTAACACCCAGAACTTTTCCTCGAGGTTGCGGGCCATAAAGGGGAGGAGGGAGATCGGGGGCAACAGGACGTCCGACACAAGTGAATTCACCATACCCGTGAACGCAGTGGCGAATCTTCGAAGTTTGTCAGTGAACAGAGTCCAAGTTCTGTGTGGGTTCAGAAGACTTACATCAAACCAACTGCAACCTCCAATACGTTATCTCTTAGAGCAAATTGCAAGAAACCCGTCCATGCGCTCCTGAACTTCCTCTTCACGCTAGACTCGGTGTGCATGAGTGCTTCGCGAGTGTCCTCGGAGAGCCATTGACCTTCGTCTGCCATATCTCAGGGATGTGAATGGGTTAACGGTGTGTTAGGAGAATGATATCGAGGGATTTGGAGTCAAGGTGGAGTTGGGGTTGGAATACAGGTGGTGTCATTTCGAATCCCGAGTCACGTCGAAATTTCTTCTTGGTGCTGGATGAGCGGATCAGTCGCTGCTGGCATCAGCCTTCCTTTCCATCTAGAAACCTTTTTTGTATGGGGTTGAAGTCGAGAATCAGTTCATGGCAGAAACTCACAAAAAGCGGTGTTGAAACATTTTGAACGTCCGTATTTCTAAGTCTGACTCGTCAAATCGGAACTAAGTAGTCAGCTGTTGTGTGCGACTGTCCAGCAGCCAGCTGCATTTCAGAAATCCTCTTGCTCCAGAATTCCGACTACTCAAGAACTGAAGCTGAAGGACTGAAGACGCCAGGCTTAGACTCAGTTAACACATTTAGTGGAAGGATATGTTATCGGCAAACTCCGATCGTACCATCTGATCATGACATACATCTTCTATGGTCTCCCAGAGCCTCCCAGCCTGGGATTAGTAGCCTCACCTCACTCACAATCTCACGGCGACGACGAGGAGCAAGCAACATCCCGAACGCCCTTATTATTATGATGTCTCGATCTCTCACAATCTTTACTCTGTTTGCTTTCTTGTTCTTCCATTCATCAGCATCACCTGCCTCGATGCCCATTGGGGAACCTCTGGCGCTCCACAGACGGACAACAGGACCTAACTTTCCGAGTTCACCCCCATCATGTCCCATTTGTGAACAGGTGAGATGACGGCGCAAGACTTGAGGCCGGTATCGATCTATTTGGGGAGTGATCACCGCTGTTGGGGGGCGCTATTCGACCCATCGCCGTCGGCCTTATCTCTCCCTTTTTGCGGTACATCATCTTTGGGAAGAAACTGATTCGAGGCTTAGGGCTACTCGAACATCCAAGGATGTGCTCAGGCTGCACCAGTCCTGGCCAACTTTTCAATGGTCTGTCGCCTATGCCCCTGCCCTGAATATACCTTGCTGAAACCATACATCATAGATCATATTCAACCCCGGAGCATTCATCGACGTCATCAAGTGTGCATGTACAGACACATTCAATTCTGTATTTCCCCAATGTGTTGACTGGTAAGATCCTTTTTCGGCGACCGATCGACATATCCTTATTCCTCCTCAGCTTCATTCAGACCAACCAAACCGACGTTTTGGACACATCCAACCTCCCTGGACTTGTCGGTTCGATCAGGAAAATCTGCGCACTTGAAAGCACGCTTCTCGGAAACGTGTCTGCTGTCGACGCGACCCTTACCGGCACAAATGCACCATCACCGACGTCCTGGGGGATTTCCAGCAAAGAATATACTACCTCGCTCAAATTCGCCATGTTATTGGTGTGGGCTGGTGTGATTGTTAATTATTGGGACTTTTGATTGGGTTTTTTGAGACGAGATTTTTGTGAGTATTGTACTAATGACCTTTACGAGCCTGTGTATTTGTATTTTATGACGCTGCCACGACACTTCAACGAATTTACGATCAATTCCATTGTTTTTCGACAAGTCCTCGCCCATGCCCATGTTGTGTAAAGACTACGTGATTGCAAACGGGTTCGAATCAGTCACCTATCAGTTCCTGCGACCAAAGACCACTTAACCGTGACAGTGCTTTCACCTATTATTTCTCGCGACCCCAACGATGTCGTGCTGAATCCCCTATTTCTGAAATCACGCAGACTATCTCAGGGGCACTCCGGCTTTCGTCATAACCACCTGCATCAAACTCCTTCAAGTTGCAGCGAATCCAACTGAAGGCTCAGATCTCAGATGCCACAGGTCCCCAAGCACAGAGCCCACGAGAAGATGTGGAGTTGCCAACACTTCACTTTCGGTGTTCTCTTCACCTCCGGTAGTAGATGCTGGTTGGTGTGCTCATGATTTCCTCCTCGGAGCAGCTGCATGCTATTCATCAATCCTCCCTGCAAACGTCCTCTATATATCCCACTATGCCACAAAATCAGTGCAAGAACACAAACGAACAAAGAAACAGATATTGACCTCTTCTTCTATGTCTCTAAATTGCCATGTGCGATCAAGCTCGTCTATGGCAAATCCAGAGTACACGAAATGCACGGTGTGCGGTCGAGGGCGATCAAGGTACGTCAAGTCCAATTCTACCCGCCCAGCATCGCGTGAGTGCGCAACGAGGTCCTTCAAGATATCTGCATCCTTTGATCGCGAAAAGAGGACTCCAACTTTTTTCAGGAGTGCGATGCCTTTTGAGGCGTGCAGATCCAGCCTGTGGAGGATAATATCCCGCAGAGTTTCGTCAGTTAGAGACAGACTTGGCCCCTCCGAAACCTCCAGTATCTCCAAGCGCGGCAATATAGGAATTCCCAAATGATATTCCATTTCTACTTCGTCCTCGAAAAAAACATCACCAAGGTTCCATAAGTGACTTCCAATGGCAGGTATCGGCGTCACAAACGTCTGCCTCAATGAAATGTCATCCGGCCTAACCTGGCCTAATACGAGATGCTCTACGTTCGGCGCACTCCTGAGGACTTTCCGGAGTTGGGCGGTATCCAGCATTGGTGCTTCTATGGTGAGCTTTCTAAGCCGCGTCGATTTCTGAAGTAATGCCGTGATGGCAGTGTGGTAAGCTCCGTCCCCTTCAGCGTATCCTGGCTCTTTCGCGTAGTCGAGCCATTCCAATCGAGGGGCGTCAATACACTCGTAGATCCTACACCCAATGGCATTCGAGTAAATGGTATCGACTATGGAAAGGACACGAAGGTGTGGAAGAGATACTTGGGTATCGCGAGATGGAACGAGAGGCTGACTCAGAGGATAATCTGATATCAATATCAGCCTAATGTACTCCAAGTTTGGACAGTTCCTAAGAAGAGAGATTGCCTCGTTGACTGTAAGGGTTTGGATGGGGTTTAAACTTGTAAGGTGTTTTGAATTTTGGAAGGTGGTGATAATTTGGAAGGGAATAGCGGCCATAGATATTCTTTTTAGATTCGGCGCCTGCAACAAAGTGATTGCTAGTTCATCGTCTGTCCCGACTGGCGATAATTGGGGGAATACTGATATTCGTACGGTCTTGAGCATTGATAATTGTGAGGTTGGTAACATGCCTTCAAGTATTCTATATACTTCGAGGGGGGCCTTCAGCTCAAACCTCTGCCAACGGTGGCAAAATCGAGTGAGAGTTCGAAAGAGTTTTAGCGTAAGATCGGATTTTCCTGGAGATTGATCCTCGTTAGAGACCCATATACGACTTGTGTAGGAGAGCGAGATGGACAGCGGACATGCGCCAGAGCGAGAAAGCCATTCTTCGACAGCTCTGCAACGAAGTTGAAGTGTGTCAGAGACGTATTTTCTTGTCAATCCATATGCAACTTCATTGTCGTTTAGTAGAATATCTTCGTCCGAGAACGTGATGTACAGTCGTGCCCATATAGTTGGCGAAGCATATGCAATCTGTCGCCATGCTCGACATGTACGAGTGAGGAGGATTGGTGCCTCTCTTGCGCTCATGGCCGGATCGCGTCTGGTGGGCAAACAATGGTGGAATATATTGCGGAGTATATCTTCAGGAAGTCGACGAATGGGAGATAATAAACAGTCATATCGTGCAAGGTGCTTTTTGACTTGACCTCGTCTATCCTTGAGTTGGATCAATCGTCTCTCGAGGTCATTGATCTCCTTGTCCAAGTCAGCCAATTCCTGGCGGGGTTTGGCAATAACTCTTTGAAGATCCTCCATAATAGGTTCTGGCAATTCTTCGTTGCTCTTCATGTATTCTTCGATCCTACGTAAATCGAGTGAGTCCTGGACCATGTCTGGAAGGTATGAACAAGAAATCGAGTTTGGTACCGGCCTGTAGTCCGACATCTACTAGGAGAATCAGAGTATGTGGAAAGGTATATTCTTGCCAGAGGCTTGAAAGGGCCGAACATCCATCACCTACTTTCCATAAATGGAAAAACTCTTCCGGCCAGCCCGCACCCGGCTTTGCCGTTTCAGTAAGATAGGGCCAGTGTTCTCTCTACTAGCCCACGTGATCTCCTTCGTTACACAAGTGACAAAATCAATAATTTTGAATAAGAACAATTTCACGTGGGCCATCAAAATTCAGGCGAAAATATTGTAAATGAATAATAAATTCAAAACCTTCGTATTTCACAAATCTGTCTAC